>RWGY01000034.1:3407361-3433796 GCA_007726485.1 Eragrostis curvula | reverse complement strand
AATGACATATAGGCAAGAATAATTTATAAACAATTGAATGTGTACTGTTATCAGTGATGGTAATATGACATTTATAAATAATTAAATCCATGTTTATTACTGGCAAGAATGATTTCCTTGGCGGCTAACTGTCAAGGAAATAATTTGGTCTGGGTGCCGCAATACTTTTACCCTGTGTGTTCGCCGGCCGTCAGGGAAATCCTCTATTTCTTGTCGGGGAGTACTATTTCCATGTCGTTTTTTTCAAGCCAGGTTAGTGTGGTAAAAATTGAAGCCATTGATTTTCCTTGATAGCCAGGCGTCACAGCTTCCAGTCAGGAAAATTTTTCCCTGAAACGTCGTATCCCTGGCGGCTTTTGCCGGTTCATGAACAAAAGTAATTTCCCTGATGGTTTTTTGCCTTTCCCTGACGGATTTCGGCACACAGGGATATTTGGGTTTTCAGTAGTGTATTCTGGGAACAAGATTAGTGTATGCATTTAGTTAGCGTTGAGTATTTGTAAAAGGTGCAATATCAATACCTTGAGTAAGACAGCATTTGCAGGTGGAATGGACTCAAACATGTTGCCAGCGACGAAATTCACATTGCCATCACCGGTGACGTCCTGGCCGATGACATGAGGAAGGTCTAGCACGGTGCACTTGATGCGTGGGAATGCGGTTGCGATGACCTGTGTGGCCGCGCCGTGGCCACCGCCCACGTCAACCAGCGAGCTGAGCCCGCGGAAGACACGGCCCTTGTCCAAAATAATCACTTCAAGGAAGAGCTTGCTATCAGCGACCATGGAGTCGTTCAATATTCTGTTCAGTGTGGCATCGGAGCTTGCCATCTCCCACTGTGAGCAGCCACGTGCCTGCTCAAAGAGAGATCCAGCGACCGCCGGCTCGCTCCTAAGCCAGTCACACATGCTGAAGAAGAAGGAGACGACGGGAGGGCTCACCAAGAACGGCACCATAGGGGAGAGGTTCAGCGACCCCACTAGGAAGCGGCACGCCGTCGTTAGCTTACACACGACAGCACCGGAGTCGTCGGCACCTGTGCCTTCCCCGTTGGTGACGGTGAACATGCCTGTAGTGCTGAGCAGCTCCATGAGGCGCCGGAGGTCTGCTACCTTGGCTGGATGCACCGCGGCGTCGGTCGCGATGTCAGTGAGGGTGGCGGCACCGCCCCGGCGGTGCATGGCATCAGGGATGCCAAGGTCCACGGCGCACTTGAGCGCCATGGACTTCACGTAACGGAGGACATGGCTATGGAGCTCGGCAAGAGCGACGAGTAAGTCCTGAGGGCTCACTTCGGCCAACAGTCTAAGCGCCATGTTGCTAGTAGTTAGCTTCTGAGCCAATAATTGCTTCTCTTTTGTGGCGCTTGGCTCTGCCTACTGCATACCAAGGCTTTTTATACACGAATCGGACGTCGAGGACGCATCAAAACTATCTATACCGAGTCACCACCACAACGTGTTGAGTGCTTAATTCCTCACGATTTATATCTAAATAAAATGAGTTAGAATGCCTAAATATAACAACGTATGTCAAAGAAAGCAAGATGTTTGTTCTAAAGGGATACAAAATACTCCATTCAATCCCAAACATAAGTCCTTCAATCTTTTTCCATATGAACTAGTACGTGTAGTTTTTTTCTAAAGAAATGTGAACAAAATATAAGTCCAAATAACATTTTTTTTCCTCAAATCTCTATAAGTAAAACGACTATCAGTCACCAAGGTAGTTGGTCATTGTATACGTATTGTTCATCTCAATAGCTATTTTGTCACCAACATGGTTGGTCACATTATGATGGCTAAAATCTTATCATTATGTCTATATAGTGAACAACATTTATAATTGTTGTTGGTCACAAACTATGTAGCAACCGACACAACTTTGGTAACTATATATATAACGCTGGTCAATAAAACTGTTTATCCACCAATAATCTCAAAATTGGTAACTATAGATCAACTTTTAGTGACCAACAAAAAAAAATCTTGGTCACTAAAACTTGGTGACTAAAAATCTATTTTCTTGTAGTGAATGAACCATACATAAGTCTATTGATTACTTCGATGCACCTTTTGTTTATTTTTCCATGTCAACATTTGAACAAAAATATTAAGAAATAAAGCAACTCGCAGCCCAATCAGAGCGGATGGGCGTGGAAACATGTCATATGTAGGGATAGAACTTGTCGACACACACTAGATACATCTGGGTACTGATATTTTTTTATAGATACTCAACTGAGAACCATAAGTCGATCTAGCTCCGAGTATTGAACAAAGTTTGTCTTACAATCGATGCAATTTCCATTCAACGGCACAAGCACATGGGTGAGCCGGCTCCTTTGGCACTGGCAATGGCTAGTTACTGGGACGGATAATGGGAAGCAACCGTAAAGGATATCAAACTGGCCAATCCCTTGCCGATAGAGGAAAGCGGGATCCGTTAAGAATTGGAAACCGTCAAGCCAACGTCCTCTGGCCTTCCTCATGCTTGCTCAGACCCACCCACTGCTCCACGCAACACTGCCTACCTTGGCGGAGCCAAGAATTTTAGTATGAGTGTTCAAAGGTATCAAAATAACACCAAAACGTTTTTTTTAATCAAAAAGTATAGAATCACAATTGTCATATCAAAATGCAACAAGTTCTACATAGGCTAGAAAGTGAAATTTATTTCAATCCTCCATTCTTTCTCTTCAATATTAGTGAAAATATGTCATATAACACTCTAAGAGTATCTCCAAGAGAGCCCATAAACCTTCCTTAAATCAAAATATTGGGATTTAATAAAAAAAAATCTCCAACTGGACTCCAAAAACACCCCTTGTTTTTTCATAGCCCCTAAACTCCTCTCATTTGTAGCTACAAACAGAGAAAGAATTGGAGCTCCCATTCCTTGTTTTTCCAATGGAATTAATGTTTTTATGACCCCAAATGCTGGTGTGACCCAATCAAAAGTGTTTTAATCCACTTTTAGGAGAGGACTGTTGGAGGAGGAGAGAAAAATTGCCCCTCATAATTTTTTGGTTGCTCCTAAAAAACAGGTTTATGGGGCCAATTTTTTGTGGGAGTCTCTTGAAGATGCTCTAATGTTGGTTTCCTTGAAAAATTTATTGGGAGATGAACACCCTTGAACCGCCTATGTCGCCAGAGCTCCACGCACATTTTTGTGGTTCCATAAAAGAACATAGCAATTTATTAACACATGCATGATGTTATGATCAAATGTACCATATTAATTATGAAGCCACTTGCAATTATCTCCAACCACTACAACAAAAACCTTTTATAGAGGCACTTCGTTATAGGCATTTTTCTAATTTGCCTTTATTACCTTGTAGAGTCATATGTTTGAGGCATCTTCGAATATGTCTCAAACGTAGAGAGAGGAATTGTGAAAACTCAAAGAAAGAAAGTGTCACATTGACGGTAGAGGCATTATTTGAGGCATTTTGTAGAGTGTCCACATATAAACAATGTAGAGACATTTTTTACGACATCTTAAAAATGCCTATATCTTGTAGAGGCATTATTAGAGACATCTTTTGGGCCTCTAGGGACACTTTTTTATTAGTTTGTGGTTGTTAATAAACAACTCATAAGAATACTAATCCAGGGATAAACACATTATGATGTGTGGGTGAGTTGGCTAGCGAGACGTCAAAAGTTATTATTAGTCCTTGAGGTCTTGAGCTCAAAGCTTGAGAACTACTATATTTTTAACAATTTCTTCAACACTATAAAAATGCCTCTAGCCTTATTAAGGCAATATATAATGCCTCTAGGAAATTGTCACTAATTTAGTAGAGGCACTTTTTAAAGTGTCACTATGTTTGTAGAGTCAATGCATGGCAAGGCATTTATGAGGCATTTTAGAAAGTGCCTCTATGATTGTTTAGAGACAATTTAAAAATGCCTCTACTATATTAAAAAAATGCCTTTACAAGCCATTTCTCTTGTAGTGAACCAAGCGGTACCATACTAGAGCTATCACATGAGTGAACCGGGCATTGTATGCATGTGGCCATCTTTAAAATTGATAAAAATCACTTTGACAAGAACATAATGAATACCTAGCTGTTGCATCAATATTTTTATGGAGGGATGGGTTTCCACACGCGTCACTATGTTTGGATCTTGGGAGCTACTTCGTTTTGAAGTTTTCACTTCTCCTTTTCTTCATTGAAACAAGAAGCATTTCACTTCGTTTTGAAGTTTACACTTCTCATTTTCTTCAATGAAAGATAAGCATTTCACTTCATTTTGAAGTTTACACTTCTCATTTCCTTCACTGAAAAGATAAGCATTTCACTTTGTTTTGAATTTTCCACTTCTCCTTTTCTCCATCGAAAAGATAAGCATTTCACTTCGTTTTGAAGTTTCCACTTCTCCTTTTCTTCATCGAAAAGATAAGCATTTCACTTCGTTTTGAAGTTTCCACTTCTCCTTTTCTTCATCGAAAAGAGAAGCATTTCACTTCGTTTTGAAGTTTCCACTTCTCCTTTCCTCTCATGAAAAGAGAAGCATTTTCACTCATATATTTTTATCTTGGAGTCAGAAATAACGGAAACATGAAAAACAAAGTAATCTGAGCGGAAACATATCGATATTGGTCAGAAAATGATAGTTCACATCGGACAAGTGCGATGTCGATGTGGCGGTCAGCCTATGTGAAAAAAAATGAGGAGACAATCAAGTGATATATTTTTCTCATGTGTATAGTGTAATCTTTAAGTACTATGTTTACATTTCTATCCAGTGATGTGCTGCTACATACACATATACAATCTGCGTGCATGGATAATAACAAAAAGTATGAACATGATACTTGAAATAAAGTATGAAATAGTCAAATACTTGTATGTATCAAATGGAATGCTTCTAATAATCAATCTCACGCATACATGCACTATAATATCGGATAAAATACGAAATTTTCGGTTGTGATTTTCAGTAAATATGGCAATATGATAAAACAGATGGAAGAATGCAAATCATTTTTGAACCATATTTCATATTTGTCACTCCAAATACTGTCCAATTTTTGTAAATTTTTTACAATCGGGAAAAGTGTAAAAACGGCGTCAGTAGTTTTGGAAAATTACCATTCCATTTTCATCCCTAAATGTACCCCGCATTATTATTTTTTACGTTTCTCAACATACAAGTTGAATTTGAAGCTCAAATTTATGTGATGATATCTCACAGTACAACCCATTATTTTAAAATAATAATAACATATTTTAATACTATTTATATAGTTTAATAGCAATTAACATAACATACATACAAATGAAGTGAGAATAAAATCAACTTCTAAATCAATGTATAATCTTAAAACCCTAGAATGTTACACCTCTAGTTGCAGTTATAAGGAAGTTAAAATATCATCCAAGTCCCCAATAAAACAACTTGAATATAGCTCGCAAACCATAGGAGATGAGAGCAATTGTATGACAGTGGTAAAGAAGGAAACCTTGCTATGAACCAATATAATATTGATATCATCTTAGAATATTAGTCTCTCTGTCCCAAATTACTTGTCATCCTGGCTATCTACCAGATTCATTGAATATTCTCTAAACCTAGATAACATGTGCGCCCAAGTTCACTGAACATTCTATGAATCTATATACCAGAAAACACTCCAAGGATGAGAAGTAAATTGGGACGGAGGGAGTACTCTAGCCTCAAATGTGCGCCATTTATAGAACATCAACCATGTCTCCCATAAACTCTTTAAACATCACAATTTATGAAAAAAATAGTTACCAAACTTCAGAGTTATAGGCTCCAAAAGTATGGTTCTTGATAAAATCTAACATTGATAATATAAAGTAGTGGTGCGCAAAGTTTTATGCTCTGATTGTGCCATCAAATTTTAGCTCCGTCGGGCCTGTCTCCTAGGGTACAGGGTGTGCATGTGTTAAGCACAAGTGATGTAATCTGTCTTTTAAAAAAAATCATGTTATCACACCACATCGTTTTCTACTTACTGGTGAGGTACTCTTACGGGAGGTATAGTATATTTTGATGTGCTGCATGCTCCACTAGCTATGTCTTTTGTATATTTTAAAGTGCTGCATGCTCTACGAGCTTCAATTCTGTAGCTGGTAAACTTGCAAGCATTTGTGCTAACTTAGGGCTAGGAGGATTGCAGATATGTGGCCCATGATATCAGGTAGTCAGTCTCAAGTTATTGGAAACTTTCATTCCAGTTCCCAAAAAATACCACATCTTTTGCTTAGTTCTTAATTAATTAGGCACATCATCTCCTGGGTACCTACTAATACTTTTACTATGTACTCCAAGCAATATTTGTTATGTGCGGGGGCTTTGGGGGGGGGGGGGGGGGGGGGGGGTGTTGGTGGAGAGATTAGATGACTAGCTAGAACATCCGTGAATTTGGAGGAGCTAAATGAACGAGCGGTACGGTCTAGTCAAATCGGATTTCACACACTCTGTCAAGTTGCTAGGTGGATCAGCCAGTATAAAGCCTCTGCCAGACGAACCCCTTCAGGACCCAGCCATCTCTAGCACTCTTTCCCTCCCTTCAGGCGGCTTTTTTTTTTCTTTTTTTTTTTTTGTGTGTGCTGCAAGGGCAGGACACCATGCTAGTTGTATTACAAATTCCAGAAACTTATTAACAAGTAACAAATATACCAGAACAACCATAAATAGAGCTAGCAAACGGACATTTATTTATATAATCAAGCACTACTACAATGTTGAAATTACACACCTGCACAAACAAATATTTGGAGGTATCTGTCATACCCCATCTCTGGAGTACTCTGTGCATCATGTATCAGTCCCTAGATCAGTAGCTGATACGCACAGGAACACAGATATGGTAATCACAAGCATACTTCGAATAGGTAAATAGGTATAGTACCTGATATATTGAGCCTTTAGTGGCGGTACGACAAGGATGCAGAAGTCTCCAAGTCCTTCCGTCAAATAAAGGCGAAGCAAACACACACACAGACAGCGGAAAGCACGACCCAAGCCACAGGCAGACTTGAGAAGCAGAACCGAAAACCAAGGCGTCGTCGTCTCCTACGAAGACTTCTCCTACTAAAAACATCAATCGCAAACGCGTGAGTACATAAGGTACTCAGCAAACCCTAACACAAGGGGTAAGTATATGCAAGGGTATAAACAAGGATGAGGCTGAGGTTTATCATATCGGCGGAAAGTCAATTTTGTGCAAGGGTTGTTTTTGAAAACAAAACAGTTCGCAAACTACAGTCAGGTATGTCATTAGATTTAGTGGGGTTGGTTGGCCCTGGGGGAGACGCAATCCATCCCGCCAGTTCCCAAATTTTAATGCTGGCAGGAAACCAGCGCACGGCTCCACGCCGGTGTTTTCCAAAAATACGTCAAGGATAACTCACACAGAAAAGACTAATCATTGTGTGGCCATAGCTTTCGCGTTGTCCAATACCGTGGAACACGGCTATCCGGATAGTTTCTTATCCTCTGCAGAGGTTGTACACTTTCCCCACAAGGTACCCAGTCCTCCCCACGGCCAATGGCTTGGACTGGATACTAATGGTTCCATACCTACTTGGCGTCACCATGGCGCCACCACGGAAAATCTGCGACCAGGGGCTTCCATCATCATATAATAGAAAGGCCAAAGGCCAGAATTGTCTCCACATGCCGGACTCGACGCCAACCTCATCGAGTCTTCTCCTGGCTTCCGTTTGCCGCTCCAGCCTCCTGGTGGGTACCGGGTGAATGCTAAAGTAGGGTGTGGTTCCAAACCTTTCCCATACAAGGCTTGTGGTTGTACGGGAGGTGCTAGGATAGGCGGCACATGAACCGGTCCTTATACGACCGAAGCAAGCATCTTCAATAGGTATCCTCCACGAGGAATAGCGTCTCTAAGATAGCCTCCCCATTGAGGACTATCCCGCTTGCTCCCGTCCAAAACATTCCCCACTATGGGTTGCACTTTATCACTAATCCCACCCATTTTCACATTTACACACACCACCAAGAACGCACACATTTTAACACAAAAGCATGTGAGCAAGATTAATTAAGTACACGGTGACAGGTCCTAAGCAGCATTTTAATCCAACACATTATTAAAGAATTAATGATGTGGGTTCCTAGGTTTAGCAAGGAATCAGGATAAGCACAAACAAGGCATGGCAATCAACAAGTACTTAGGACATTCTAAGCATGTAAATCACTTTTAAATACCATGCATACTTTATTTGAAAACAGGCTCTAAGTGGGTTTTCATTGCAATCATAGGATCAATATGATCAAAGGGGAGTTAGGGCTTGCCTGATAATCGCTTTCCTAATCTTTAAGTTCTGGGTCTTCAGTCTTTTCTATCGAAGTTGATGCCTTCGAGTTCTTTCCTGAAGCTCGTATCTTTCGACAGGTCTCGACCTGAGATTTCACGACGAGTACTTGGATTCTTCTGGCTCTTCCTCGATTCTCGCATAATCTAGCGCATAGAATTACTACGTATAAATAAACTACCGTAAAAGAAAATAAAGAGCGAAAAGAGCCAAATAAGATCCAATTAACTGCAATAAAACTGATAGAAAGCAAATGAAGAACAAAAGACTTAAAACATGGATGATGCATCCAGTTTTACTTTAACAATGTTTTGTTACCTTAAAATGGCCATTAGGGGTGATGCATCGTACTCTATGGCTTTTGGTGTAATGATAGATGCTAAACACGAAGAGAAGAGCATGAATGCATGAAGTGGCGGGGACAAGCGTGTGTACGTGTTCTTCGTACATTCATGGCACTGGCCTTCATACAGGTAGTAACCTATATAAAGGTTCATGCAACACGTGTACGAAGTACAAGGTGTGTCATCTTAGGGCTCCTATACCTTATATCGTTAACTAATGATGACTTAGCTATTAATTACTTACTAGATTGATTAATTACTAAAACTAAACTATTATTTATTAAGTTGGTTGTCACGCGACGGACGCATGACGATGGCACGTGTACGTGAGCATGTATGACATGAATGCACGACTGCAGATAAAACACTAAGATCAGTTAAAGACAACTGGCAATTAAGATAACAACGAATTAATGACTCCAATAAGATCCAATAAAAGGGCACTTATACAAGGAGACGGTGAATTGGTAAGACTTTGGTAAGGATTTGGAGATAACACTGGAGTAGGTGTTGCTGGCAAGGTTGGGTTGAGTTCGATTGACCGATGGTATATTAAGGTTAGGTTCGGAGTTGAGTTCGTGATAGAAGAAGGTTATTGTATTTTGAAGTGAAACGACATAAAAGATATATCGTTAGATTTAATGCTAGCGAGTGAATGAGTGAATAGGTGATACAAAGATGAAGCCGGGTGTATGTTGTGATGTGGAGGGTATTAGATAATTAGCGTCATAGGATTGGTTAGGTTTAGGTGAATAGTAGTTGTGATGTGTGAGACATCGCATAACTGTCGGGCAAAGATATAATAGGTGAGAGGGTTTTGGATCATTGATGGTATCTAGGTCAAAGATGGTGCTCCAATATTAGTACCATAAGGTACTATGCGTTTCTACGAACGCGTAGGCGTAAGAATCGCCCAAAACGGAGCTATGGTTGAAAAGATATGGACATTTGAAGTTTTGGGGGCTTGATTGTAATTATAAAAAGGTATTAAAGGCTTAAAAGTAATTACAGAAAGTTCTAGGGACTTATCTGTAATTACAGAAAAGTTTGGGGTTTTTCTGTAGAAAGGTAGGGGCTAAAACATAATTACAGAAAAGTTTAGGAACCTTTCTGTAAAAAGGCAGGGCTTAATCATGATTATTGAAAAGGTCAGGGGCTTATCTGTAAAATGTACAGGTCTTGGATTTTCTGGGATTTTTGGAATTATTTTTGTATTGGAAATTGTTTATTGCGTGGTGCTGACGCAATAAAGGTGGGAAATGATTTAAAATAAATCGATAACCCAGGTGAACCGGGTCCACGAGGTCCGTGGACCGGGGATGGGTGGCGGTCCACCGGTCCACGGTGGACCGGGGCGTCGCGCGCAACGGCGGGCTGCCGGAATCCTCGCCGCCGGTGGCTAGAGAGGACGGCGGTCTGCGGGAGGTCGTCGCGGAGGACGAGCGCACGATGGCTGAGCGGCTGGTGGTACATGTCGACGTCGAGGAGGCCGGGATCGGCGGCAATCGCTCGCCGAGGTTGATGGCGGCGGCGACGCATGGTGAAGATGAACGCGCACGCGGGGAGGGAGGAAATGAAGAAGAGGGAGAGCAAGAGGGACGAGGTGCGGACCTCACCGGTGGCTCAGGCGGAGAGGAGGTCGTCCAGCGACGGCCGGCATTGGGGAAGGAGCTTCAATGGCGGTGGCGCTCGTGAGAGAGGAGAGGGAGGAAAAGGAGAGACGCAGGAGTGAGAGGGGAAGGCGGCGATGCTCACCGTGGGGGCGGTGAGGCCGGAGGAGGTCGGGGCACGCGGCGCGGAGGGTCGCCGGAACCCTAGGTCGCGCCGGAGAGCGAGAGAGAGAGGGAGAAGGGGGAAAAACTCGGGGAAGAAGAGAAGAAGGAGGGGGAGCAGTGCCCTTTTAATGGAAACGAAGCGTGGCGGCTACGGCGGCGGTGACGTAGCGGCCACGGCTACTCCGGCAGCCGGGGATGGGCGGCGCGGGATTCACGCGGCGGCGTCACGTCGGACGGGACGGGTCGGAGGAGGACGATGACAGGTGGGCCCCACCTGTCAGCGAAAGAGGAGAGAGGAGACGGGCTGGGCTGGCTGGGCCGGAAGGAAAGGGAGGAAACCGATTTCGGAGGAGGAAGAGAGGGAGGTGGGCTCGGCCAGTGGATGGATTTTCGGCCCGAATAGGTTTAAGAAATTAGAAATTGCTTTACTTTTTACTGGGATTTGAATTTGAAGGAATTTCAAATCCAAACAAAATCAAAGGTTGATCAACCACTCAAAACAAATCAAAGAAAAATACAAAAATGCATATGATGAAGTTTTATGCAAGTTTAAAATTCAAAAATTTGAAGATCAACTTGAGATTTAATCCTACTTTGATTTTTATTTGTTGAAAATTCAAAAGCTACAAATTTTTAGTATATTTTTAAATGAGGGCAAACACTTGAGCACAAGTTTTTATGTTTCAAAATTTTCATATTCAAACTAAGTTTGATTTATTTAGTGAATTTTATTTTGAAAATTCATTTCAAGGTGAGAGGTTGGACAAAATTTTAATTTGGAGTGATTTTTATTCCTTTTTATTTTTCTATTCTCCTTTTCTTTTTGGCTCCAAAAGTTGGGGTGTTACAGTATCACTTCAATACCTCTAGCCTTCAAGGCATACTAATCAACATAACAACATTTTGATGGTATAAACGTGTTGGAAGACATTGCGGTTTTCAGATCGTAACAACCCAGGGGTCATTTCTTTTTTTGGTTTCTTGTTTTTTGTTGTTCAACCTTTTACAGATGTAACAACAACTTCTTATTCCACTAACAAGTCCAACCTTTTACAGAGTCGAAACATACTACAGAGCCGCACGGACTGGAGCATGGCAAGTAGCTTCACAATCCTTCATTGAACGCGTGATGGGCCCAACATATCGGCCATTCATGTAACATTGGACACATGGATATTGAATATAAGGTGAAGGGGCCGGATTGGGACAGTCTACGAGCTCGCAGCGCGGCCTTTTAGGATCAATAACATTCTTGTGTTCTCCAACCGGCTCCATTTGTCCCATTTCTCCGCCTATGGTTTTTCAGAAACCAGGAACATTAGTGAACGACTATAGAAAACAACTTGAAACTACTTATATTTTATATGGTATTCGAATCAAAACAAACAAATATTTAGTTACCACAGTCATTTGCATACTTACATTGTGCCACCATGGCATAGCTACCAATGAGGAGCATCACAACGAGCACCCTCACTCCGTCCTTCATATTGCTCCTTTTTGTGTAATAACTCTGCAGTTTCTCCCTTCTATTCTTTGTTGAGCTTGCTAATGGCACACTGTTTCTCGAGTACCCTTTCTTTTCTTTGTTATACGCTTGCATTGATAATGGCACCCCCTTTCTCCACCACCATATTTATAGATGGTTAAGACATAGCTGGTTTTAATTAAATGTTTTTCTGTTATATAGTTACGACAGTATGTAATAATTACTGGTTCAAATAGATGCTTGTGATTTACAGAAGAAAGAAAAGCAACATAAACTGCATACAACTCTATCTGCTAAATTTTGCATGAAAAATTGCCATGAATATCCATTTATTTATCATGCCTTATTTTAGTGTAATAAATGCTAATAGAAGAAGGTGAAGAAATAGCTAGCTTTAACTATTTGCTATGCTTAATAGTGAACGGCCATTTATAAAGAGTTGGGTCTAATTATACACTACTACAGAAAAATTCAACGGTGGTGGACGTGTAGGCGTGACCTGTATACTTATTATTATAGATTTGGTTGCATATGTTAAGAGATATATATATCTGCTGCAGTTTCATCAGCTTGGTAATTAGTCAGTTTTCTTTGAGGCTGCGTGGTGGGGAGCGCAGAATCGTCTCTTGACAGATATTCAAGATGTCATCCACACCACTGCCAACGTTGTTTCATTCGCAAGGATGCTGTAATCTGTTTGGCATCGTTGTATTCATATATGCAGGCCCTATGGTCTGTTCAGTCCTTCCTGAATGCGGCATTCTTTTCTATATTACACGTTACTAAAGCAAAATGTCAGAAAGAAATGGGTTTTGGATTCGCTTTATTTTGGGGCACTGGCGTGCATTTAACATTTTATAAAATTCCATTCCGAATAATCTTGTGATTCGAAGGAAAAGAAAAGAGATAATTTTAGCTTGCAGCATATCTGAGTCAACCTAGATGATGGAGGAAATGCAATGGAAAAGGAGAAGTCTAGTGACTTGTGAAGTGTAGGACACCATGCTAGGCTTTTTTTTTTTGTGCTGCAAGGGCAGGACACCATGCTAGTTGTATTACAAATTCCAGAAACTTATTAACAAGTAACAAATATACCAAAACAACCATAAATAGAGCTAGCAAACGGACATTTATTTATATAATCAAGCACTACTACAATGTTGAAATTACACACCTGCACAAACAAATATTTGGAAGTATCACTTCAATACCACTAGCCTTCAAGGCATACTAATCCTTTGCGAACATCAACATAACAACATTTTGAGGGTATACAGATTAATATATGTTTTTTGGAGGACAATTTGGTTTTACTCCACCCCCAGGTTAAGTTCTTCTCCGCCATCATCAGGTGCGGAGCCAGGTTCAGGCCAACCTGGGCTCCCCCCGGTCTGCTATTTTCTTTGAGGAATGAACAGTACCAAGGCAATTAAAACCATTAATCACTACTTTAGCCAGCTAGATAATTCAATCCGGCCACCCCTTCCTCCTGATTCTGGCTCCACCACTGGCCATCATGACCTTGATATGAAGTACCATTTCTAAAGCGTTTAGGCGTCACACCTGTATACTTGTTATAGATTTTACGTATACGAAGATATGTATATTTGTTGCAGTTTCGTCCACCTGGTATATATATAATAATCAGTTTTCTTTGAGGCTGCGCGGTGGGGAGCGCAGCACGATCGTCTCCACAGTGATTCCCGGTCCAAATGCCAGCAACGCCCCCCATTCCGGAAACTCACCTTCCTCCTCCCGACGCCGGCGCAGGTCGTCGAGCACGAACACAATGGTGGCGCCGCTCATGTTCCCGTACTCGCGCAGCACATTTCGGCTCGCGGCCAGCTTCTTGGGCCCCAGCTTGAGCACCGACTCAATGTTGTCCAGGATCGGACGGCCGCCGGGGTGCACTGCCCAGAACATGTCGTTCCACGTCTGGTCGCCGGCGCCGTCGTCGCCGAACGCCGCCCTGAAGGCGCCGAGCAGGCACTGCTCGACGTTCTGGACGATGAGCGAGGGCACCTGGATGGCGAGGTGGAAGTCGATGCCGCCGGCGGCGACCTGCATCCCGAGCGCGTGCTCCGTCCTCGGGATCGTGGTCTGCGTTGCAGAGACCATCTCGAACAGCGGGCGCTCACCGCCGGCGAACGGCCCGGCGCCGACGATGGTGACGCCGGCGCCGTCGCCGAAGAGCGCGTGCCCGACGAGGTTGCTCCCGTCGGGGCCGGCGAAGCAGACGAGGGTGATCTCGGCGCAGGCCACCAGCACGCGCGCGCCGCGGTTGTTCTCGGCGAGCTCCTTGGCCAGCTGCAGAGCCCGGCCGCCGCCGTAGCAGCCGTGCAGGCTCAGGATGGTGCGGCTCACCGTGGGGCGGAGCTTCAGGAGAGTGGCCAGCTCCAGGTCCGCGCTCGGCGCGCGGCAGCCGGAATAGGTGCTGAACACCAGGTGGGTGATGTCGGTGGCCGGGCGGCCCCACTCGGCGATCGCCTTAAGCGCGGCGGACTCCGCGAGCTTGGGGACGGCGGTGGCGACCATGTTGATGCGAGCGTCCAGGGATGGCAGCTCTCGGTCCAGAAACTCCGGGTGGGCAAGGAGAACTTCCTCCGACAGGTGGAAGTGACGCTTCTCAATGCCCGTTTTGTTGCCTGAAATTTTAGATTAATCATTTAGTCAAACATTCTCAACTTTGTTGACAATACAACGTTCATCTCAAAATATATGTCACTCTATATTTGGTTGACCATGTTTTCTTTCTCTCTTTGATGAAATTGAAAGCAAATTATAAATTACGAAAGTATTTCTCATGGTAAATCCAAAAATATAAACTGTGTTAAAGTTGATCGAATTTATAGAAATTGTTTGTCAAAGATAGCAAAAAAAAAAAAAACACAGTCAACCACCTGAAGTGACATTTATTTTGAAATGGATAAATTATATCTATTCAAGAAAGTGTTATGTGTTATGATAGATTATTTCATAATGGATGAATCTAGCTGCAACAATGTTAATACTACTTTTATTGTTAACAATCAAATTTAAGAATGTTTGATTGTGATCGAACTCAGAAATGTTTATATCAATGGACAAAGGTACTGTATGCTCGATAATATTTATGGTAGTCAGGGAGTATGTATGTCCATTAACAAATGATTGGTTAGCAGTCAGCGCTGGTGGTCCCAACTGAAAATTAGTTATGTAAGTTGTTAAGCACGCAAGCTAGCAAAGGGAATGGAACGGTGTCAGCAAGGAACATATATACATGCTTACATATGTATATAAATGTTCTTTGCTTACATACATTTTTGTTAAAAAAATAAATCATTTTTTACATATATTTTTTTCGAGGAAGAGCAAGGAATATGTTTTATGTATATGCATGCTTACAAATTCTCTTAAGCTTTCCCTTGAGGTCAGTAAGGTGGTTGCTGTTGGACATGCGGAAGAACTGGTCGGTGAACTCTTCCTGCGGTATGGTGCCCGATGGGTTCGCCGTGCCTATGGCGAGCACGGCCGCACGGCCTTCCGCGTGCTGCCGGCTCGGGCGGTTTTCGCGGACGGCACTGTTACCCTGAGTTATAGGCATGGCTAAAGTAAGTGTGTGTACTTGAGCTCCTGAGAGGGGTAAGAAGGCTAGCTAGAGATGGCTGGGTGCTCATGGGGGGTGGTCTGGCTGTGGCTTTATACTAGTCGATCGACCTAACAACAAGACATGCCTATTGTTGACGACATGTCTGAGGAATTGACTACGCATAGTTGGACTGATTGCACGCCACTCGTTCACGGCAAATGTTTTGATGTATCTGTGCAGCTATCTCATCCAACTCCACTTGCGAATGTGGAACAAATTCTCAGAATTGTGGCAACATCTATGCTTGCATGGAGGGAGTACTTCGTCTCCCTCTCACTCTCCCGGGCACAGTACCCAAATGAAGATGTGTTTCATTAAGAACCAAAAGAAAAAAAATTATCTGATATTAGGATATATTTATTTTCAAAAGAGTAATTTAAACACAAGCACACCCTACTAATTAAGAACGTACAGGAGACTGGCCTGACGGAGCTAAAGGTTGACGAGGTTACTACAGGATTCTCCTTGTTGACGAGCATGTCACCACACCTAAAAGAATAGCTTTGTCAGTGAAACACGTAGTGGACAGGAGTTATAGCCCCTCCACTTATATTAAAACCACTATTACAATAAAACTGAATCCCTTTCGAGACATGACACACTCCCAATGTATTTTGCGGTTAAATGTTAGTGCAGCATTACTTTCACTAATTTTACAAATATTGTGGGTCTAGGACATTTTCCATGGTTTTCCAGTTTTTACCATCATGTTCAATATATATAACTTTAACCATGAATCTAAAAGATTTATTACTTACTGAAGTTAATAGAATTTACCATGAACCTATTTTTGGAGAAGTTTCTATATATATATTCAGAGTATACATGAGAGACCTTGCTAATGTTCTAAATGACACTCATTTGCAATTACAGGAATAATAATCTAAGACTATAGATAATAGAGAAAATTGAAAAAACCCACCTACATGTCAGAGGGGTTTTCATATACCCACATACAAGAAATTTTGTGTCAGTCTCCCCTTGCAAGTGTTAATGTGTTTCCATAGTCCCCTATAGCTTTGACCAGACGACATGGCTCTTCTCTAGCCTCTACGATTACTTCTCAGGTTCCACTATAGCGTAGTTATCATATAATCATATGTTACACAATAAACATTACCAAGTTATCATAAATGATGTTCAAACTTAGCTGCGACACTATGCATAAAATAGAGAAAATTAAACCTATAGGTTTCGATATCTATGTTGTTTACACAACATCAAAGAGTAGAGATGTATGATAGACCATCCGGAACCGCATCAGAGAACATACAAGAGCTATGTCGTCAAATCAAAGCTATCATGGGGGAATATGAAAACTCATGGACATCTGCAGGGGGAGACTGACACAAAATTTCTTGTTGGTGGGTGGTATATGAAAACCTCCTGAGTTGTAAGTGGTTTTTTGCAATTTTCCTAACATAATAATAGCTCGTATCATATATGGCTTCTAAGCTATCTTTAAATTGACATATGATTAACACTTTTTTTGACATGTCAATCATATGTCCACTAGAATCACAATTCGAACACAAGATAACGAAACATACGTACCAACAGAAATCATGCAATTACTTAAGAAACTATGAACAATATTTAACTTCACAAGCAGAGAATTAATAACCGAAACAAAGGTCGGCAGTGCATATGAGGCATGTAGGTGCGTGTTTACATTGTAAGTGTGCATGTAAAGAGGACACTGAATTTAAACACACAAGAAGCTGATTGTAAGAAACTAGATAATATATATGCATGTAGTAATGATGTATATACATCATTACTACAATCACCATGGGGATAACTTTGCTTTGATGACTTCTTGTCGTCAATGGCTTGTATCATTTTTTTTTCTTTTTTTGTGATAGAAACATGATGGGAAGCCCTGGGGTGATTTCACTTCTAGCTGCGATTTTGAAAACTGTCCTAGAAGATCAGAAATCTTATATAAACTCTTTCATATATTGGACCAACTAAAACAGACTGCTAACGATATCCCATTTACTTAAATGTATCTTCGTTTTAATTCAACTTTGATCCTCAACATAATGTGGTCTCACCCCTTACGAGGTGAGGTCTCAAAGGTGCCATGCTGACTCTACCGTAGTGGTGGACAAGAAAGCTGCATGCCGTAGTAGTGGACAAGAAAGCTGCATGCCGTAGTAGTGGACATGAAATCTGCATCCCCTTTTAATGCATAAAACGATTCCAGTATGGAGAGTGCTGACAGTAAGAGTGCGATAGGTCGATGCTAAGGAAGAAGTTGCCCTCATAGTAGAGTTTGTTGCAATAAATTATTTCACTATTGTGAAGGAAAATTATAGACAATTGTTTGACTAAGGGCCCATTGATTAACGAATGATTAAAATTGGACTTTTTCTCCTCACATCTAATCCTATCTGAAGATATGGATCAACGATAAAATGAAAATATCTTGTTATATAAATTGAAGAGCAGGGTTATAGGGATGGGGTTGGGTGGTTGGTGGTGGTTGTAGTTGGGGGGGAGGGGGGGTTGGTGGTGGTTTTCATCTCCCATAAGATTTGTTTCACACCATGATGCCACCCTTCTTCACTCCGCTCGACATGACCCTCCATCACACCGATGGAACCGCGTAACCATACCTATTTCCGCTCACATCCTAGTTATTTGTTATTAACTGACACGTGACAAAGAAAGAAAAAGATCATACTGAGGTAGGGTGACAAGGATTATACAGCGCATAAATCAAGTTCGAACCAAATATGATGACAACGGTAATGTCAAGAAATAAATAAAATGAATATCTGACCCATGCATATGCTTGTGTACTCCAATATAATGACATGCCAATGATTCTGTACAAAACAAGATCCCATGGTAATAGTGAGAACGAGCATATGCATGGGACAGTGGACAAGTTGCATACTTTGGGAAAGTAACATCGCAATTGCCGGCATTACGATGAAGCCGCCTGCCTTCAGGTAACTGTCCTGCTCAAGGACTTCAATCAATGAATCGAACTTTCCTGCGTGGGCATGAGTTTGAGCAACAGCGTTAAGTTTTGGCTGATTGTGACATATCTTATCAGATGGCAACAACAAAGTGGTGTTCAAGGACGCGCCACAAAATAAAGAATCAAAGAAGATAAAGAAAAAAGAATATAAATTCTTGAAATTAGTATACTGTTAAATAAGAGATAGAGAGAGAGAGAGAGAGAGAGAGAGAGAGATTTTCATGGTACCAAACTATATTTGCTATGATTGGAAAAAGGAAATAATCTTTAAATAACTCAACACAGCTGATTATTTTGTTTCCTTAGCAAAGACCAAGAAAATAGTGGTACTCTAAAACTCTCAGAAAAAGTTGATTGCTGGCTTTTTCAGACGCGGTTGTTCTTCACTGAATTAACACCACTGTATCACATATATGGATGCAGCAATGAACACGATCAATAAAGGCAGCGTGGGCTACCTTCGTCAAATAGTCAGGACCAGCTGGGATTAGCAACGCGCGCCAATGGCCTGATGGCAACCATCGTGATATCGTCACATAGGGCAGCGATGCCTCTGCTACGCCAGTGTCACCGACTCACCTGCGAAGGTCCCAAGACGGTGGTATCACAATCCGTGTCAATATGAACCCGCAAGATTTTTATCTTAAGCTTGCCAGAAGTGCAGTAGAGGGGGATCTTGTATTCTGGACAGATTGAACGAAAAACATTAAGTCTATTTCCCAAGTATTATATATATTTTACGGTGGCAGTACGTCTTTGCTTCTTCTTCTTCTTCTTTTTTTTTTTTTTTTTTTTTTTTTTTTTTTGACTTGAGTACGTCTTTGCTATTGCCACAATATGTTAGTGTCGCAATTGGCACAGCCAAAAAACTGTGCCAATATATAAAGTCTCTTGCAACGTTTTACAATAAATCGTTGCCGCAAATTTATGCATGTCTACCAGTCATAAAGACAATAATTATGTTAACAAGAATATTCCAAGTTAAGGGATAAACGAATACTCCCTCCAATTCCAAATAAAACCTCATTACCTTTTCCTCAATGAACAAAAAATAATTCCACCTATAGCTTTTACTCGAAGGCACCAAATAAGTCTACTAACTACTCTAATGCGTCAGTTACAGTTTCCCCCGGTGTCTACCATACTAATATCAATATGCATCTTAATCAATGCAATATACATGTCATTTATTCCATCACAGGAATAACTTATTTTCTTAACTCCCATGTATCATCTATTCGGGATGAGAAGGAGTATCAAGTTAGTTGGAGAAAAAGATCCAAATTGATGTAATGGTGCAGATGCATAGATATGTGTCGGGGATGTTGGAACTGTATGAAAATTACTATTTTGACAAATACCACTATGTTCTATAAGTAAAAAATAACCAATTTTTTATAAAAACAGGACACTACTGGAAACGGGAATATCACTGCAGGCTGACATTTAGTCTCACAGTTTTGATTGTTTGAATTCTGTAAGTATTATTAATTCAATTCCCCTAATGGTTCTTGACACACAGGAATGATATTCCATTTTGCAATAAGAGCTTGGCTACCCAATCTGGGCGTAGAGACGTGGGAACATGAAATAGTAGGTAGGGATGGAACTTGTAGAAGCAAATCGTACATCTTATAAAGCTAAAACATTAAGGGCTGTTTGGGTGCTGTACTTTTTCAAAACAAAAGTTTTGAAAAAACATAGTTTTAAAAGCCAGTGGTTTAGCAAAAAGAGCTCAGGAGTGGAGTTTTTAGACTAAAAAATGGTTGCACTTTTAGCAATATACCATGGCTTTTAAAACTACAAAAGTGTTTACATCCAAGCACCTTGATACCTCTCAAAACCAAAGTATTGTGCTAAATTGTAGTATTCTTACAGAACTCCAAAAACACTTGGTATCCAAACAGGGCCTACGGCTGAAACCTAAACAAAATGAAAACTTTCTAAATATCAGAAATGGAATGTCGGTATCTAGAATTGATATGGAACGATTACACAATTAGCTCCAAGCATTGAACTAGAATATATGACTTACGAGACCATCTCTTTCATGCAACCGCCCACCAATTGACTATGCAGGAATACAAACCGGTCAATTACAAATTTGAATGTAAAGCAAAACAAGGTTGGTCTCACAAATACCCTAGCTGCTACCGTCAATAGATATTCGCATGGAGGGATGAGTTGCAAACTACTAGATCAGTTGACACAACTTGTAGTTAGAATTCATCGGTCCATCATGATTTAAGATTTTGATAGCGATCTAATACTAAGTGTGCACATCTTTTCGTCAATACTAAGGTTATTGTTGCTTGATCTTGACCATTACTTGCCAAATACCGCATTACAACAGTTCAACATACAGGAGTCACACGCTCCAACCTCTATCCTCAATCGTTCCATGACTGGAACTTATTTTAATAGTCATCAGAATCGGTTGCGAATGGTTGTGACATTGGGACCCGATTCTGTTAATATCTTTTAAAGTGATATTTAGAGTCACACTTTGAACATCCAATATTCACATATAATAGACAGTAGATAAATAATGTTATCACATTATTACATCCATGTCACATAAGCGCGAACATAGTATAAAAGATATAGTTCATCATTATACTATGAAATTTTCTTGTACTTGAATCTCTATCTTTACTCCTTATTATTTGTCTTGTGAGTCCACTCCCGTGCGTCGCACGTCCCTCTCTTAAAAATTTCGACGCCAACAGGTGGGTCCCACCCCGTGATTTCCACCCACCACACTCAGTGATTGACAAAAAAACAAGCACAGGCATTCTGGGCTCCCTAGCTCTGCCCGTCGCCGCCGCCGCCGCTCTCTGCCCGTCCCAAGGTGCAGGCGCTCTCGGCTCCCTCGCTTCAGCAGCCACCGCTGTCTCCTCCGCAGCCCCGCCTCCTCTCGACCCTGCAGTGCGGACGTGGCCCGCCTCCCCTCCCTTCCCAACCCTAATTCTCACCGGTGCCGCCATCGTTGAGCCTGCGTTCGTGGTCGTGGCCGTCCGTGAAGTCGCCCCATGCCTCGCTGCCGTATTTACTCCGTTCGTCGTCCACCAGCTCCGTTTGGCGGTCCTGCTGCAGAAGCGCGGCTGGCCGCCGCGGCCGCAGGAGGAGGACCACGCCGGCGGAGATTTTGAGGATGAGGCGCAGGGGCTCGCGCCGCCACAATCCATGCGGAAGCGTGTGGCCTCTCAGCTGCTGCGGTGGCCGCGCTAGACCAGCACCTCATCGGTTAGCGACACTGCTGAATTGTGCGCGCTTCCACGGTTGGGAACCTGCTACGAAGGGTTCATCTTGGCTTTTGGATTTAGGAGGACTAGCCGTCCTGCTGCTGTGATCTAGTCTGGCCTTTATCCTTTCGTTTCTTGCCTCTCGGCATGGTGAATTGGGCAATTGGTGGTGTCTCTGCCTGTCCAATGGTTAGTTCAGTTTAGTTTGTTAAACTCCGGTTGCTTATGATAGCTTGTTAGAGAAATTTGTCAGACCGAGGGCCATTTGCTAGGCCACACCTGCTTGAATGTAAAACGTAAGAACACCCTTGGACTGCACTCGAGACTGATGTTTACCATCCGAGGATTTAACCGTTCTTGTGCTAACATGCTTAAGTTGAGTTGTTATTATTATGAAAATAAATATCGTATTTCGTCTTTGGAAAAATTTCTTAGTTATAGCAATCTTTGAACATGCAGATATCTTGAAACATAGTGGCAAACTGATAAGCCATGCTGTCAAAAAGATGGTCGAGGAGTATGAATCAAAGAGGAATTCTTTCTGTGATATTTCAAATTTTAACTATGTTGTTTGAGGTAATAATAGCTTCTTATTGCATTGCTTTGTTCTTTTTTCAGTCTCCGCATAATTGTTTGGTAAACCTGTGAATCTTATTATTACATGTTTGTGGCACTAAGCACCAAATTTATCCAGATTACCTTCATTAGTCGGATGGGGAAGACGTTGTGATGTCCCTTGTTGATACTGCTAGAAAAGTATCCTTTGCTCTCTTGTTCTGTAGTGGGAACAAAGATTTTTCATCTGTAATCTGGTAGATTATCAAAAGTTTCAGTTATATTAGATCATATTGGTTCTAATAAAGCTCATACGGACATTTATGATTTTTATTGAGAGTGGATTTATTAGACCTTAAATACCATATAGGGTCCGGTGGAAGATAATTACATGTCAAAGCAGAAAGACATAAAGAATTTGAAAGAAAACCTGATTTGATTTTCCGTGATTGATACAGTCCAAAAACACCCATGAAAAGCCACGTACAAGCTTATCCGGCTCCGGGCCTGAATATTCTTTAGCAACTAGCGCGTGACCAATTGACAGGTGCATTCTTTTTTCGATTTCAATCTGAACAAGCAGTTATTTCGAACCCGTCTGACAATGATTCATGTGCCTTTATTGTTTTTTCTTTTCAGAAATGCTTAGATGTAGGCTAACATTGAAGTGAAATATTTGGTTTTGCACAGGCTTATAGCATCCTGTTTTTAATTGTTTTGTTTTTGTTTTTGACAACAGAAGTTTCAGTTCATCACTAAAATGGTTTCTTGCTGCTGGTACTATTGTGGGAAGTAGTCTGCAGATTCAGAAGTAGCTTTTTTGTTTAATTTCATTGTTAAAGTGCAGTCCCTTATAGTTGCTTTACCGTTATGAAACGTACAAAGATATAAGTGTCATCCATGACATTACATGCTACCTAATTATGATAGTTTGACACTGTAATCATAATCAACTAGCTGGAGTCAAAGTGATTTGACGTTTGAGTTTTTATGCAACTGAAAGACAATTCAGCTGATACTTTGCATATCTATGCTAATTAAGGAATGCTTGTACATACTCCATTTTACAATTGGTTTCTGTGATAGGATATCAATCACTATAATATAATTTGATTGTAATACTTCTGCTATCAATTCTTTTTCTTTTTTTTTCCTTTGTACGCCCAGGTTTCAGAATTGAAGTGGTGAGTCTCCACAAGTTCATCATGGTCAGAATCAAGTGCGTTCAAAATTGAAGGATGTTTTTTATTATGAACTTGTCAATCCTTTCGCTGATTCTACTTGGTCTATTAGATTGCTAGATGTGCTTTTCTGCAACAATTTAGGAGTGCTTGCATTGGAGATTGGTTCATTGCCTCTTTTCTAAAGTGACCTGTGTAGCTGAAGGGGAGAAAAAGAAAATCTGAACCTTCGAACACAAGTGTGATAGAGATAAATGCCTCCTCCATCGAGCTAGCTAGGTGGTGGCTTGCCTTTGTCAAATCAGAGTGAGTTATGCTTGCTACTCTTGTTGCATTGTTCTTCTCGTCTCATGTGTCGTCTGGATTTGTTTGCCAAAGAACACAGCTGTTTCCCTTCCATTGTAGTTGTGGACTTGTAAATTATAGATATCTGATATTTTAAGTGAGGTTGTTCATGTACCATTTTGTAAGGATCATAATACTCTGCAATTTCTGTTGTTTTATGAAGCAAACATCAGTTTCGGAATGGCATCTAGAGAGAGCTCGGCGAGTTTGTGGTGACAAACAACATGCACGCTAAAAAGTTAGGAGTTGCTGTCCTGTGAAACATCACCAGGATTTTTATGGTGGCTTCAAGTTCGGAATGTATCAGAAGTTATTAGACCAAGACGATCTGGTGGTCATGCATGACACCGGCATGACCGAGGCGTGGGCATGAGAGGAGTGGGTGTTTTGGTGTTCTGAATGCAATATCGCGTCAGGAGTGATGCCTGGTGCAATTTCAAACATAATTTTGTATATGAGTAATTTTATTCATAGTCATGATTGTAAATAAACAAGGTGTTTCTTTTCAACTCAGAAATCTTTGAAGCATAAACCATTGTTTATACTTGAGCGAACATTTGCATTTGATGAGTTACCGTCCTTTATCTAGGTGAAGTGAACCGACCTAAAAAAACAATCATATGTTTTACATTTTTCTTATTGACTTATCCACCATCGGATGTAGTTCGATAAGGGAAGCCATCTTTATGTTTGCACTAATTTGTATAAGTTTCTTCATAAACGTCGCATTGATAATTTTGTTTTTATTTAAAAGCACAACTGCATATGTATGGTCAACTATAAAGTTTAAAACGAATCTAATATAGTTGTATGAGTAATATTAAATCTATTAAACAATTAATATTGAGGGATTGTTTTTTTTATCAGCCCGTGGCAACGCACGGGCACTTTTGCTAGTCAGATTATATTTTTGAATGGCGTTTCAAAATATAATATAGTTCCTCCTCTAACGGACTTAGCTGGTGGCTTGGTTTCAGTATGCTCTGCTCTGTCAGCACCAAGGCTTTTTATCTGCACAAATTAAAGCATGGATGAGAACACAATCTTGGGCCTTAAACAAAAGGCAATGCATTTCCATAGATAATCAAGCTTCAGTTATTATTTGAAGAGAAATGGTTAAATATTAGCTTAATGCTTACCTTCAGAAACCCAAACAAGCATTGCTTGGATGTTTTAATGTGTACCGACGCCTTTGAGTGCCATATTGGAAGACTGAGCCTAAGATAGCATCGTGATTGAAATTGTTCAAGGTAAAATCTTATAGGGAAAGGCCTAGAATTATATTATTAGGAAAAGTTATATTTAATTAGTCCTTCATATATATATATATATATATATATATAGGAAAAATCCATTCTACTCCCGGGTGTAGTTACTCCCACTTTCAAAAAATCATCATGGGTATACCCATTTATCATTTTGGGTATGTACACATACCCAAAATAAGATTTTTCAAAGTGATAACCATGAAAAAATTTTAATGGAACCCATATTTTTTTGCATCTTGTTATATATCACGTTTTCTGTATAGAAAAAGGAGTATGTCCATATACTTGATATATCCTCATATATATATAACTTGGGAAATAGACTTAATGTTTTTCATTCAATCTGTCCAGAATAAGAGATCCCCCTCGACTGCACTTCTTGCAAGCTTATATTAGATAAGGTTGAGGCCTTCCCTAGTGGGCATAAAAAAAAATCTTGCTGATTCATATTGACACGGAAGCGCATACCACCTTCTTGGGACCTTCGCTAGCGACACGGACGCACGCGGCTGTAGCAGAGGCATCGTTACCTCATGTGATGATGTCACGATGGTTGCCATCAGGACGTTCGCGCGCGTCGCTAATCACCAGCTGGTCCTGACTATTTGACAAAGGTAGCCGACACTGCCTTTGTTGATCGTGTCCATTGCTACGTCCATATATGTGATACAGTCGTGATAATTCAGGGAAGAACAACCATCTCTGAAAAAGACAGCAAGCAGTTTTTCTGGGAGTTTTACATTACCACTTTGTTCTTAGTCTTTGCTAGGAAACAAAATAATCAGCTATGTCGAGCTATTTAAAGATTATTTCCTTTTTCCAATCCTAGCAAATACAGTTTGCACTACACCACAGCGTAGAATTGCCGACCCCCGTCAGTTGCTAAAAGTGGACTTTTCCCGACTCATAATCGATCGGCAAAAGTTGCCAACTGACTAAGAGTCGGTAATTCTGGTTTTAGTGATGAACGGTCAGTCGCTAAAAGATTTTACGTACAGCATCAGAGTATGGGTCGGCAATTCTTTACTTGCACATCACACCGTGGGTCGGTAAAAATAAAACCTAAGGCCCAAGGCCCAGCAAGAGTAACCCTTAGCCTCTGTTGCTCTATCGACCTCCCGTTCATCCCGCCGCAACTTCGCCTCCCCTCGATCCCCCATCTGCTCCGCCCCCATGGCCACGCGCTGGTCGTCTCCACCAGGTTGGAGAGCCGTAGCCACAGATCCCACCGCCGCCAACCTCAAGCACAACGAGAAGCCCGTCACCCACCTTGCCTCTGCGCCCAACCTT
>RWGY01000034.1:3169645-3406361 GCA_007726485.1 Eragrostis curvula | reverse complement strand
AGACTAAAAAATGGTTGCACTTTTAGCAATATACCATGGCTTTTAAAACTACAAAAGTGTTTACATCCAAGCACCTTGATACCTCTCAAAACCAAAGTATTGTGCTAAATTGTAGTATTCTTACAGAACTCCAAAAACACTTGGTATCCAAACAGGGCCTACGGCTGAAACCTAAACAAAATGAAAACTTTCTAAATATCAGAAATGGAATGTCGGTATCTAGAATTGATATGGAACGATTACACAATTAGCTCCAAGCATTGAACTAGAATATATGACTTACGAGACCATCTCTTTCATGCAACCGCCCACCAATTGACTATGCAGGAATACAAACCGGTCAATTACAAATTTGAATGTAAAGCAAAACAAGGTTGGTCTCACAAATACCCTAGCTGCTACCGTCAATAGATATTCGCATGGAGGGATGAGTTGCAAACTACTAGATCAGTTGACACAACTTGTAGTTAGAATTCATCGGTCCATCATGATTTAAGATTTTGATAGCGATCTAATACTAAGTGTGCACATCTTTTCGTCAATACTAAGGTTATTGTTGCTTGATCTTGACCATTACTTGCCAAATACCGCATTACAACAGTTCAACATACAGGAGTCACACGCTCCAACCTCTATCCTCAATCGTTCCATGACTGGAACTTATTTTAATAGTCATCATAATCGGTTGCGAATGGTTGTGACATTGGGACCCGATTCTGTTAATATCTTTTAAAGTGATATTTAGAGTCACACTTTGAACATCCAATATTCACATATAATAGACAGTAGATAAATAATGTTATCACATTATTACATCCATGTCACATAAGCGCGAACATAGTATAAAAGATATAGTTCATCATTATACTATGAAATTTTCTTGTACTTGAATCTCTATCTTTACTCCTTATTATTTGTCTTGTGAGTCCACTCCCGTGCGTCGCACGTCCCTCTCTTAAAAATTTCGACGCCAACAGGTGGGTCCCACCCCGTGATTTCCACCCACCACACTCAGTGATTGACAAAAAAACAAGCACAGGCATTCTGGGCTCCCTAGCTCTGCCCGTCGCCGCCGCCGCCGCTCTCTGCCCGTCCCAAGGTGCAGGCGCTCTCGGCTCCCTCGCTTCAGCAGCCGCCGCTGTCTCCTCCGCAGCCCCGCCTCCTCTCGACCCTGCAGTGCGGACGTGGCCCGCCTCCCCTCCCTTCCCAACCCTAATTCTCACCGGTGCCGCCATCGTTGAGCCTGCGTTCGTGGTCGTGGCCGTCCGTGAAGTCGCCCCATGCCTCGCTGCCGTATTTACTCCGTTCGTCGTCCACCAGCTCCGTTTGGCGGTCCTGCTGCAGAAGCGCGGCTGGCCGCCGCGGCCGCAGGAGGAGGACCACGCCGGCGGAGATTTTGAGGATGAGGCGCAGGGGCTCGCGCAGCCACAATCCATGCGGAAGCGTGTGGCCTCTCAGCTGCTGCGGTGGCCGCGCTAGACCAGCACCTCATCGGTTAGCGACACTGCTGAATTGTGCGCGCTTCCACGGTTGGGAACCTGCTACGAAGGGTTCATCTTGGCTTTTGGGTTTAGGAGGACTAGCCGTCCTGCTGCTGTGATCCAGTCTGGCCTTTATCCTTTCGTTTCTTGCCTCTCGGCATGGTGAATTGGGCAATTGGTGGTGTCTCTGCCTGTCCAATGGTTAGTTCAGTTTAGTTTGTTAAACTCCGGTTGCTTATGATAGCTTGTTAGAGAAATTTGTCAGACCGAGGGCCATTTGCTAGGCCACACCTGCTTGAATGTAAAACGTACGTAAGAACACCCTTGGACTGCACTCGAGACTGATGTTTACCATCCGAGGATTTAACCGTTCTTGTGCTAACATGCTTAAGTTGAGTTGTTATTATTATGAAAATAAATATCGTATTTCGTCTTTGGAAAAATTTCTTAGTTATAGCAATCTTTGAACATGCAGATATCTTGAAACATAGTGGCAAACTGATAAGCCATGCTGTCAAAAAGATGGTCGAGGAGTATGAATCAAAGAGGAATTCTTTCTGTGATATTTCAAATTTTAACTATGTTGTTTGAGGTAATAATAGCTTCTTATTGCATTGCTTTGTTCTTTTTTCAGTCTCCGCATAATTGTTTGGTAAACCTGTGAATCTTATTATTACATGTTTGTGGCACTAAGCACCAAATTTATCCAGATTACCTTCATTAGTCGGATGTGGAAGACGTTGTGATGTCCCTTGTTGATACTGCTAGAAAAGTATCCTTTGCTCTCTTGTTCTGTAGTGGGAACAAAGATTTTTCATCTGTAATCTGGTAGATTATCAAAAGTTTCAGTTATATTAGATCATATTGGTTCTAATAAAGCTCATACGGACATTTATGATTTTTATTGAGAGTGGATTTATTAGACCTTAAATACCATATAGGGTCCGGTGGAAGATAATTACATGTCAAAGCAGAAAGACATAAAGAATTTGAAAGAAAACCTGATTTGATTTTCCGTGATTGATACAGTCCAAAAACACCCATGAAAAGCCACGTACAAGCTTATCCGGCTCCGGGCCTGAATATTCTTTAGCAACTAGCGCGTGACCAATTGACAGGTGCATTCTTTTTTCGATTTCAATCTGAACAAGCAGTTATTTCGAACCCGTCTGACAATGATTCATGTGCCTTTATTGTTTTTTCTTTTCAGAAATGCTTAGATGTAGGCTAACATTGAAGTGAAATATTTGGTTTTGCACAGGCTTATAGCATCCTGTTTTTAATTGTTTTGTTTTTGTTTTTGACAACAGAAGTTTCAGTTCATCACTAAAATGGTTTCTTGCTGCTGGTACTATTGTGGGAAGTAGTCTGCAGATTCAGAAGTAGCTTTTTTGTTTAATTTCATTGTTAAAGTGCAGTCCCTTATAGTTGCTTTACCGTTATGAAACGTACAAAGATATAAGTGTCATCCATGACATTACATGCTACCTAATTATGATAGTTTGACACTGTAATCATAATCAACTAGCTGGAGTCAAAGTGATTTGACGTTTGAGTTTTTATGCAACTGAAAGACAATTCAGCTGATACTTTGCATATCTATGCTAATTAAGGAATGCTTGTACATACTCCATTTTACAATTGGTTTCTGTGATAGGATATCAATCACTATAATATAATTTGATTGTAATACTTCTGCTATCAATTCTTTTTCTTTTTTTTTCCTTTGTACGCCCAGGTTTCAGAATTGAAGTGGTGAGTCTCCACAAGTTCATCATGGTCAGAATCAAGTGCGTTCAAAATTGAAGGATGTTTTTTATTATGAACTTGTCAATCCTTTCGCTGATTCTACTTGGTCTATTAGATTGCTAGATGTGCTTTTCTGCAACAATTTAGGAGTGCTTGCATTGGAGATTGGTTCATTGCCTCTTTTCTAAAGTGACCTGTGTAGCTGAAGGGGAGAAAAAGAAAACCTGAACCTTCGAACACAAGTGTGATAGAGATAAATGCCTCCTCCATCGAGCTAGCTAGGTGGTGGCTTGCCTTTGTCAAATCAGAGTGAGTTATGCTTGCTACTCTTGTTGCATTGTTCTTCTCGTCTCATGTGTCGTCTGGATTTGTTTGCCAAAGAACACAGCTGTTTCCCTTCCATTGTAGTTGTGGACTTGTAAATTATAGATATCTGATATTTTAAGTGAGGTTGTTCATGTACCATTTTGTAAGGATCATAATACTCTGCAATTTCTGTTGTTTTATGAAGCAAACATCAGTTTCGGAATGGCATCTAGAGAGAGCTCGGCGAGTTTGTGGTGACAAACAACATGCACGCTAAAAAGTTAGGAGTTGCTGTCCTGTGAAACATCACCAGGATTTTTATGGTGGCTTCAAGTTCGGAATGTATCAGAAGTTATTAGACCAAGACGATCTGGTGGTCATGCATGACACCGGCATGACCGAGGCGTGGGCATGAGAGGAGTGGGTGTTTTGGTGTTCTGAATGCAGTATCGCGTCAGGAGTGATGCCTGGTGCAATTTCAAACATAATTTTGTATATGAGTAATTTTATTCATAGTCATGATTGTAAATAAACAAGGTGTTTCTTTTCAACTCAGAAATCTTTGAAGCATAAACCATTGTTTATACTTGAGCGAACATTTGCATTTGATGAGTTACCGTCCTTTATCTAGGTGAAGTGAACCGATCTAAAAAAACAATCATATGTTTTACATTTTTCTTATTGACTTATCCACCATCGGATGTAGTTCGATAAGGGAAGCCATCTTTATGTTTGCACTAATTTGTATAAGTTTCTTCATAAACGTCGCATTGATAATTTTGTTTTTATTTAAAAGCACAACTGCATATGTATGGTCAACTATAAAGTTTAAAACGAATCTAATATAGTTGTATGAGTAATATTAAATCTATTAAACAATTAATATTGAGGGATTGTTTTTTTTATCAGCCCGTGGCAACGCACGGGCACTTTTGCTAGTCAGATTATATTTTTGAATGGCGTTTCAAAATATAATATAGTTCCTCCTCTAACGGACTTAGCTGGTGGCTTGGTTTCAGTATGCTCTGCTCTGTCAGCACCAAGGCTTTTTATCTGCACAAATTAAAGCATGGATGAGAACACAATCTTGGGCCTTAAACAAAAGGCAATGCATTTCCATAGATAATCAAGCTTCAGTTATTATTTGAAGAGAAATGGTTAAATATTAGCTTAATGCTTACCTTCAGAAACCCAAACAAGCATTGCTTGGATGTTTTAATGTGTACCGACGCCTTTGAGTGCCATATTGGAAGACTGAGCCTAAGATAGCATCGTGATTGAAATTGTTCAAGGTAAAATCTTATAGGGAAAGGCCTAGAATTATATTATTAGGAAAAGTTATATTTAATTAGTCCTTCATATATATATATATATATATATATATATATATATATAGGAAAAATCCATTCTACTCCCGGGTGTAGTTACTCCCACTTTCAAAAAATCATCATGGGTATGTGTACATACCCATTTATCATTTTGGGTATGTACACATACCCAAAATAAGATTTTTCAAAGTGATAACCATGAAAAAAATTTAATGGAACCCATATTTTTTTGCATCTTGTTATATATCACGTTTTCTGTATAGAAAAAGGAGTATGTCCATATACTTGATATATCCTCATATATATATAACTTGGGAAATAGACTTAATGTTTTTCATTCAATCTGTCCAGAATAAGAGATCCCCCTCGACTGCACTTCTTGAAGCTTATATTAGATAAGGTTGAGGCCTTCCCTAGTGGGCATAAAAAAAAATCTTGCTGGTTCATATTGACACGGAAGCGCATACCACCTTCTTGGGACCTTCGCTAGCGACACGGACGCACGCGGCTGTAGCAGAGGCGTCGTTACCTCATGTGATGATGTCACGATGGTTGCCATCAGGACGTTCGCACGCGTCGCTAATCACCAGCTGGTCCTGACTATTTGACAAAGGTAGCCGACGCTGCCTTTGTTGATCGTGTCCATTGCTACGTCCATATATGTGATACAGTCGTGATAATTCAGGGAAGAACAACCATCTCTGAAAAAGACAGCAAGCAGTTTTTCTGGGAGTTTTACATTACCACTTTGTTCTTAGTCTTTGCTAGGAAACAAAATAATCAGCTATGTCGAGCTATTTAAAGATTATTTCCTTTTTCCAATCCTAGCAAATACAGTTTGCACTACACCACAGCGTAGAATTGCCGACCCCCGTCAGTTGCTAAAAGTGGACTTTTCCCGACTCATAATCGATCGGCAAAAGTTGCCAACTGACTAAGAGTCGGTAATTCTGGTTTTAGTGATGAACGGTCAGTCGCTAAAAGATTTTACGTACAGCATCAGAGTATGGGTCGGCAATTCTTTACTTGCACATCACACCGTGGGTCGGTAAAAATAAAACCTAAGGCCCAAGGCCCAGCAAGAGTAACCCTTAGCCTCTGTTGCTCTATCGACCTCCCGTTCATCCCGCCGCAACTTCGCCTCCCCTCGATCCCCCATCTGCTCCGCCCCCATGGCCACGCGCTGGTCGTCTCCACCAGGTTGGAGAGCCGTAGCCACAGATCCCACCGCCGCCAACCTCAAGCACAACGAGAAGCCCGTCACCCACCGTGCCTCTGCGCCCAACCTTGCGCTGCCGTCGCACCCTCCCGCCGCAGAACCACGCCCGCCCTCCACCCCCGCGCACCTCGCCCTCGATCAGATCCCGCCGTCACCATCAAGCACGAGGAGAAACCACTGCAGCTGTATGTACGATGGCCGCTGCTTGATTCTCGCTCTTTTCCTCCTAATTTATCTTTCGTGCGCTCTTCCCTTCATTTGTTAGGAGCAGGGTGTGGGCCCTGAGGTCGGAGGATGGCCTTCTCCATGACCAGACTACCATCGCCCCAATGTCCAGTGGCAAGATCTGCAGGTAATTCTAACTTCTAAGTGGTTGTTTCAATTTCAGTCACGGATTTGGGTTATTGCAGCATAGTGTCTTCTTGTTGCTACTGAACATGTCAATTTGATATAAAGTTTTAAGGGATAATTGATTACTGACGCCAACATGCTTTATTTTTTAGGAAAATTATGTATGCTGTCAAAATAAAATGCTCTGGTTCTTTTTTCGTTCAGCTAGTATAGCTCATTCCGTTGCTGCAAGAACTTTTGTTAGGACTTGTTTCTCTACAATAGTACTCTGTTTATTTGCATCACTGAAACGAAACATTCTTGTACCTAAAATCAGTTATACTCGCTGAACGAAAATCGGCTATACTTTTGTTACCTATACCCTGACTCCTGACAATGCTCGCATCCATGAAGTTCTGAATCTTCTTTGATTTTGAGATGCCGAAAGTGCTTGGTTCATATTTGATTCAGACAGATTGAGATCTCAGATTATTTTGGGATCAAGCACTGCGCAAGGAGGCACTAATGCGTAGCCGTGCTTGTTTCACCTGATGCTATTTTTTACTCTTTTTGTTGATTCAATGTATTTATTCAATCCTCCTTAGTACCTTGCAGTTCTGAGGCATTATCACATAATGGCTGTGACAAAGGTAGGCATCATATGCCAATATGCTCAGAAGAATAGGTGAGTCCCTTGGCCAAGCTGCTGTTTTTGTCACCTTGGCTTGTTAACTTTTGCTCAACAGACTTCTGTAGCTTTAGCCTTAATTTTACTATTTCCTGTAATTTGCTGAGCCTTCTCCTGTAGATGATAGCGGTGCTAGATGGAGTACCGTCCTCCTGTTGCAATGATTTCCAAGTGGAGTTCAGGTTCAGTTCTACTCATTCTTTGTGCCTGTCTATTGGATGGTGCAGTGAACTACTGATGCTTGAAGTAAGCTTTTTTGGGTTCCTGCTAGTAACTTTTGTGCGTCGCCTAGAGGAAGCATGCAAACATAGTATTGCTGGTCAAGGATCTGTTGTGCGTCGCCTAGAGGAAGCATGCAAACATAGTATTACTGGATTCAGGTTGAAGTCTTTGCTTGAAGTTGTGCGTCGTCCAGAGGAAGCAAGCAAACATACTTCAAATGTGTAAACTGTAACTTTGAAGACTAGATAATACTTTTTAAGATATTTTCCCATGTTGTACGGTGATAGATTAGTTACACTTGTACTCCAAAGAATGTTCACAATGAAGAGTAATGAATCTTCATATTCAAGAATAATTTGTATTTTTGCAATTTTCAATTGAATGATTCTATTTTAAGCAAAGCATTGATGCATCTTTATAATTTACATTCCTGAATACGAGGTTAAAGAAATAGGGACATTTTAAAAAAAACGAAAAATAAGGTTTGCAATGGACTGTGGGTCGGTAATAGTATTAAGTAGCATCCAACTATGGGTCGGCAATTCTTTAGATCAACAACTGACGGAGGGTCGGTAAAAAGTGGTGGGTCGGTAAAACTATTACCGACGCCACTTATACCGACCGACCAAGAGGGTCGGTAAAGGTTTTTACCGACTTATAGTAGGTCGGTGAAAGCCCTTTTAGCGACTGACCGTGAGTTGTCTAATCTGTACCGTGGTGTAGTGTTGGTGCTATCAAAATCTCTCTCTCTCTCTCTCTCGTGTTTAATGGTATACTAATTTCAAGAATTTATTTTTTTCTTTATCTTCTTTGATTCTTTATTTTGTGGCGCGTTCTTGAACGCAACTCTGTTGTTTGCCATCTGATAAGATATGTCGCAATCAGCCAAAAGTTGGCACTGTTGCTGAAACTCATGCCCGCGAGGAAGTTCGATTCAACGTTTGAAGTTCTGAGCAGGACAGATACCAGAAGGCGGCTTCATAATAATGCCGGCAATTTCGATGCTACTTTCCCAAAGTATGCCGGCAATTGCGATGCTATTTTCTTAGACCCATGCATATGCTCATGCTCACTATTACCACGGGAACTGGTTTTGTACAGAATGATTGCCATGTCATTATATTGTAGTATACACAAGCATATGCATGGTTAGATATTCATTTTATTTATTTCTCGACATTACCATTGTCATCATATTTGGTTCGAACTTGATTTATGCGCTGTATAATCTTTGTCACCCTACCTGAGTATGATCTTTTTCTTTCTTTGTCACCTCTCAACTAATAACCAATAACTAGGATATTACGGGTGCGCGCCCACCCCCGCCCCCCCAACCACCACGAACCACCCAACCACATCGTGAACACTGCCCTTCATCTTATGTATCAAGATATTTTCATTTTATCGTTGATCCATATCTTCAGATAGGATTAGATGTGACAAGAAAAGGTCCAATTTTAATCATTCGTTATTCAATGGGCCCTTAGTCAAACCATTTTGTCCATAATTTTCCTTCACAATAGTGAAATAATTTATTGCAAGAAACTAGTCCATTACTATGAGGTCAACTTCTTCCTTAGCATCCACCTATAGGACTCTTACTGCCAGCTCTCTCCCTAGTGGGATCGTTTTATGCATTAAAAGGGTAGGTGACTTGATCTGACGGCATCCAGTTTTCATGTCTCAACTACTAACAAGGAGTCAGCATGGCGCCTTTGAGAGCTCGTAAGGGGTGAGACCACATTATGTTCAGGATCGAAGTTGAATTGAAAGGAAGATACTTTTATGTAAAATGAGATATATATAGTTTCAGTTGACAGTACAATAATACGATAGCAGTCTATTTTAATTGGTCCAATAAGAAAGAGCTTATATAAGACGCCTTATCTTCTATGACAGTTTCCAAAATGGCAGCTAGAAGTGAAATCACTCCAGTCAGGGCTTCCCATGATGTTTCTGTCAAAAAAAAAAAAAAAAACATTGTTACAAGCCATCGACGACAAGTAGTCATCAATGTTAAGTTATCCCCATGGTTCTAGTTTGCTCTTCTCGTGAAAATTGTTGATAGTTGACACAGGTGATTAGAATATTCCAAACAGTTTCTGGGGTGTGACGAAACATATCAGCTATCACATTGATGACCGCTCAATAACAATGACGGGCAACAAGGCTAGGATAATGTAGTTTATGTAGATGATATCTGTTAAAATGTAGTAATGATGTATATATATTATTTTGCGTATAATAGTTTCTTCCATTAAGCTTCTTGTGTGCTTAAATTCAGTGTCATCTTTAAATGCACACTAACAATGTAAAGACGGACCTACATGCATCATATGCACTTTCGACCTTTGTTTCGTTTATTTATTCTCCTGCTTGTGAAGTTAAATATTGTGCAAAGATTCCTATGTAATTGCATGATTTCAGTACTTATGTTTCATTATCTTGTGTTCGAATTGTGATTCTAGTGGACACATGATTGTGCAAAAATATTTTTATCAAATATCTACAATTTATCTTTGCTTTGAGTTGTTGTTTTGCACCAAAATTTGTTTAGTGGACATCGCGGTGAGCAGCATTATGAGGCGCCGGAGGTCGGCGACCTTGGCCGGATGTACCGCAGCATCGGCCGCGATGTCTGTGAGGGTGGTAGAGCCGCCCCAGCGGTGCATGGCTTCAGGGATGCCAAGGTCCACGGCGCACTTGATCGCCAAGGACTTCACATAACCCAGCAGATGGCCCTGGACCTCGGCAAGGGCGACGAGTAAATCCTGAGGACTCACTTTGGACAACAGCCTTAGCGTCATGGACTCACATGTTGCCTTCATGGAGGAAGCATAACTCTAAGCTGCGCCTTGGAAAAGAAGCTTAAAGCAACAACATGTGCTTCTACAGAGGGCGGAGCCTGTCGACAGAGGGGCATAGCATCTCCTCACCTGTAGCCCACCGTGGCAATGGAGCGAATGACGGTGGAGTCAGAAGTCAGCAAGTAGAATTGGTGGAGCCTCTCCTTGTTTTCGTGGAAGCTGCTGACGTAGGTGATGCAGGAGTATAACTAGTGGATGCGACGATGGAGCTGCCTGCAGATCTGGTTCTGGTGGGTGCCTTCTTCCTCAGATGGAGCAGGGACAATAATGGATGGCCTTATCTTCAGAACAGGGAGCGATAGATCTGATGCGGAGGTCACAACTGTCATCCCGCCGGGGCTGGCCGTCATCTGATGATGATGCGCGAGTCCCTAGGTCCGGCCGTATCTCCTCTGTGGCCGAGCTCTAGGCGATAGCGTGAACGTGGAAATGGAGCTGGGGGCGCGGCAAAGAGGGCTGCCGAGCTGTCGAAGCACTAGTCGGTGGCGGCTGCGGGGAAACCCTAGATCGTCCCCCGCATCGCTGTCGCCATTACACCTCCAACTCTCGAGGAGCCTAGGCCGTATTAATCGTACATTAATTGAGCAAGGGGATCTCCAGCGCTGCCAAGAAGAGTGTCCATGGATGATGGTTAGGAAGAGAAAAAACCAACAAGCTGTGTTGTTTTTGGAAGGAATGATTGGGTTGATTAGTTGAACATGCTAGAGTAGCCAGCAGCTAGTGGCGAGGAAGATGCCATTATGTTTGGATCTTGAGCAGTACTCGCCAACTACCAAACGCTGGGCACATCTGGTGTTGTTTGGAAGGAATGTGTTACGTGCAACAATGGAGGGGAGAGAGAGAGGCGCATGAGAGAAGGAGGGCGGCAGCCAATGGAGAGAGAGAGAGAGAGAGATATTTAGGGTTTAACCCCTTAACTTCTACTTGCCCTTTATTGATAGACTGCCCCTCTTTATATAGAGGAGGTACAACTTGACCCCTAAGTAACTATGACTTGATCCCTAAGTAATCTATTACAATATGGAAGACTCTAGACCAAACTTATCTAACTTAATGGGCAAGGCGCCCCCTTTGGGCCGCAGTTACTGTAGCGCCAGCACTGTTCACGGGCCTGAACAGTAACCGCCTGGACTCCCTAGGCCGTTGGTGGGCCCATGGCCATGGCGCATAACATCTCCTCCCGCTCTGATATCCAACGCATCCTCGCGCTGGGAAACTAGCCACCCTAGATCGAAGTGCATTGTTGCCGAAGCCGAAGAAGAGCAAAGTCCAATGTTGACGGCCATCAAGCCAAAATCCATCTCCTGGATTGTGCCATGCCGAGTGCGACCTGATTGAAGCATGAAGTAATAGTGAAGATTGCCCACGAAGTCCGTCGTGAAAAAGTTGTAGGAGGAGAGACGATGTTCGCGCCCTTGCACTGTTGGCATCCTCGGAGCTGAGATGAAGATCCTCGGAACTCTGGTTGCGAAGAACGCCTTGGTTGTGAGCCAACTCGCCAGTTTGCAGAAGGGAGCCATCAATCGTATCCACAAACATGTCCCGCGGCTGTAGACAGAGAGTTATTAAATTCAAACCAAAAGTGGATTCAGAACGAAGCCCGATGTCGATCACCACCAATCCAGGCATAAGTTCCTCAGTGATGTTGGGCGTAGTACTGTTTACGTGGAAGGTGAAGGCGTAGCGGTGACGGACGAAGAAGTGTGCCAACACAAAGGTGAGTGAGGTAGGGCGAGTGTCATATTCCCGCACTGTTGGCGTCGCTATATTGTTGATGCGGGATCCCCATTTCGACGAAGAAGGTCTCGGGCTGTAGTGGTCGCATCGAAAACTGACTATGGGCCAACTCCTCAGTGGGGAAGAGGTAGCCATCCAGCATCATCATGAAGGAGTCGCGTAGATATGGACGAAGAGCCGTCAAGTGAGGAACACCAAAGAACCCCCCAGTGATAAGGATGAACTCGCAGCCTGTGATGTCCAAAAGGCTAACGCCGACGTTGTTGGTAGTTGAAGTAGGCAGCTCCTGAAGTAGCAACATGGTGCCGGGAAAACAGCGGGCGCCGGTGACCGCCGAAAGCATATAAAAGCCCACCGCCACCTAACGAAAGTATGTCCCCTCCCCGTGCTCCAAAATTGGTTGAGGAGGAGAATGAACAGCTGTGAGGAAGCCGTGAAGTAGAGACACGCATCGAAGAACAAGAGCCCCTCATTTGTAGTCCAAGTGCGAGAGGCGTCTCCTGCCTCAATGCGAACCATCAAGGTTCTAAGCTCAGCGTCATGGCAAAAGGAACGACAAATATCATTGTAGAGCCCTATCGTTGGTGCCAGGATGTCGAAGATGTGGTTGACGTGGCGAGGTCCTCCCAAGATGGCTAAGGTAGGTGCCACCCCAGCTAGTACGATGCTGAGTGGCTCCTCCCATGGTGCGTCATCATCCAGCTCGGTCAAAGTGAGTGGGTATGGTTGGTGAAGAACCAGACCTACACCCACCAACAGGCAGTGCTGCTCTCTGAAGAAGCCCATGGAAAACTTGCAAAAGTCCCAAGTGACGGTCCCTAGGCTTGCCAACCAAGGCATTCCTAGAACCATGTCAAAAACATCGGGAAGGTCAGCGAAGACGTCCACGTGGCGTGTATCAGGGCCCAAGGTGACAGGGAGGCCACGACACAGGCCATGATTAAGGACATAGGTTCCTGACGCCAAGGTCAAGCCATGCTCCAGAGAAATTGCAAGCGAAAGGTCAATGAATCTGAGAGAAATACTTATATCAACAAGTATGTGCACCTGGTAATCGGAGAGAAGTGCACTGATATGCATATCACATCCCCCGTCATTCATGATCACCTCGGGGAAGCTGTCCTCGTCCCCCATGGTCAGCAAGTCATCGAGGAACTCGTTGTAAAGGAGTTGTTTGTAGAGATGTTCCCATACGAACTTCTTGTTGGAGCAGAGTATCAGCTTGCAAAGCTCGGCTATCTACTCAGCCTTCAACCGCTCAATGACGTCGTTCAGAGCAAGTGCACCCATAGAGGAACCACCTCCTGTGATGCCCTCCGTGGCGGTCCTTAATGCCAAAGCAAGGGGGTCGCTGGGGCCCTTAGTCCTCGTGGTTGATGAAGTGAAGTACATCGAGGAAGTAGTGCTCCTATAGATGAAATCCTTGTGGCCGTAGAAGATGGTGGAGAGCTGAGTCCCACCCATGACACCATGTTTTGTGGCACCACATGCATCATAATTTGATGTTCTGAGAGATGCATCCGAGCTAGAGCCGCCTGCTCTAAGCCAAACGTTGCTTACTATTCATGCTGTTCTTGTAGATGACCACCTTGGCGCTTTCGAGAGTTGCTGTGTCGTCCTCAAGATGGAGCACATGGTTGTTGGAGATGTCATGGCGATCCAAATCTGTCGGTGGTTGGGAATCCATAATGAACTCCGTGGCATCAAAGAACTCCTCTTGACAGATGTTGGTGCAATAGTCAAAGGAGATATTGTCCTCAATGCATGGGTAGGCAGGAGGAAGGAAGACAACAGCACCAAGATCAGGCGGTAGAAATCCCACTGAAGCAATGACGCCAGGAACATGTGGGGTGACCATATTCTCAATGTGTGGAAGAGTAGAAGGAGTTGGAGCGAAATCACCCAAGCTGGATGATGTGATTCCCACCTGAGCGACGTTGATCATGGTGTTGTCGACACAGATAGTACCGTTGTTCGCCAGCTTAGAAGAAAGTTGGATGGTTATGTTGTCGTCGAAGTCGGCGGCGGGAACGGTCTCCATGAGGATCATGGCATCCAGGTCGGTGGAGACGACCAAGGCTGTCTCCTCCGCAGCACGTGGATCAGCCGCGGCGACAAGATCGGCCGTGTGAACAGTACCATGACTCCTGTACCTTGCGTGAACAGTAGCAGCGTCGCTGTTCGTGAGGTTGACGATGATGGCCGGTGCATTTGTAGTGATCGAGTCATTGTCTGGGGAGGTGTGTTGTGCCGAATGAGCGGCCAGGGGTGTAGAATTGTCCGTCGATGCAAGAACATCGGCTGACAATGCCGGGATGACGTTCCCAACGGCGGAGACCTCCAGATCTGATCTGTACTGTTCATCACGTGAACAGTACCAATGCTGCTATTGCCGGAGACGAGGCTGTTGCTGCAGATGGCGATGGCAGCCTCCTCTGTTGCATATGCCTCGACGACGCCAATTGCTGGCTCCAGGACGCCTGCTTGCTGCTCCAATGGAGAAGGGAGAAGAAAATTTGGGTTGAATTTCTCCCTGACTTCTCGACCGAAATCCTCCATCCACTTGATTGCATCTGCAATCAATTCACTTTGTGAAGCGTCTGGATCCATGGTCGTTGCTGGCTCTGAATACCAAGTTGTTACGTGCAACAATGGAGGGGAGAGAGAGAGAGACAGAGAGAGAGAGGCGCATGAGAGAGGGAGGGCGGCGGCCAATGGAGAGAGAGAGAGAGAGATATTTAGGGTTTAACCCCTTAACTTCTACTTTTATTGATAGACTGCCCCTCTTTATATAGAGGAGGTACAACTTCACCCCTAAGTAATCTATTACAATATGGAAGACTCTAGACCAAACTTATCTAACATAATGGGCGAGGCACCCCCTTTGGGCCCGTGGTTACTGTAACCGCCTGGACTCCCTGGGCCGCCGGTGGGCCCATGGCCATGGCGCATAACAGAATGGCTGGGTTGAACATGCTGAAGTAGCCAGCAGCCACTCAAGAGGAATAGGTGGGATAGTATCCGAATGAAGTACTGATCTATATTTGTGATAGATATTGCACAACTGATCGACAACAATATGTCCAGCTCCAAGCATTAACCAAAGTTTGACTTGCAATCGATTTCAACATTATGATTGGATCTTGGGCGCTACGCGCCAACTATGAGACGTTGGGCACATCTGTCTTAAGATCCTAGTATTGGTTGTGAATTAAATGAGGAGATGGCCAGGAAGGAACGCATCACACAGTCACACTCGTCTGAAGCGTGCAGCGGAGAAGAGCGTCAAGGGATGATGGTCTGGAAGAGAAAGCCAACAAGCTGGTGTTGTTGTCGGAAGGACTGATTGAGTTGGTTAGTTGAACATACTAGAGTTGCCAGCAGCTAATGGCCAAGAAGATGCAGGATAGTATCTAAATTACTACGTAATAAAATGTCATAGGTGACGGGCTAAGGCTCTTATAGGTGATGGCTGTCGCCCTTCATCTTTCATGAGTCATAGGTGACTGGCCTCTCATGTGTGCCCGTCACCTATTGCAAAGATGAAAAAAAAATCAAAGTATTTACGATAAAAGGCCGCGGTGGTGTAGTTCATCCATGTTTCAGAGCAAGAACATCTGAGAAGTTGTACAAGTATGAGACAAAATATACAATGAACTGTGCTCTTTACAACACTTTGACATTCTAAACCTCACTACATCATATCTAAACCTGTCGCTCGAATATTGTTCTAAATTTAGTTGCATTAATTCTTCCTAAGACTAGACATGGACAGACTTATATGAATGTACATATTAGGATGGCACAGAAAGTATATCATCAATATTATGGCTTGATCATGACCTTTACTTGCCAACTACCGTTAGAACAATCTAACATATCAGAATCACGCCCCAACCCCTTATCTTGAACAGCTCCAATAGTATAGTCATCAGAACTGGCTGCCAACTGTACGGACCCAATTCTGTTATTTCGATATGGTTCTGATAGTCATTCACATGAACCTCCGACAATCACATATAGTGCAGGTTAGATAAACTTATCAAATTATTACAGCCACATCCAGTATGAACATAGTTCATTGCACTAGTACAATGAGGGCCTTTAGTGGCGGTCGTTTTGGCCTAGCAGTGGCGGACAAGGTGAGCGCCATTGCGCTAACGCCACTGCTAGGTCCCGGGTTCGGTGGCGGACGCTGACGCCACAGCGTCCGCCATCGAACCAACGGCAGGGGTGGCGGACAAAGATGACATCACCGTGTCCGCCACTGTCAGGCGCCCAACAGAGGCGGTAGAAGTGACGTCACCGTGTCCGTCACTCTATTGCTGACGTCACCTCGTCCGCCACTTGGCTCGTTCGAGCAGTGGCATTTGACGATGTCAGCATGTCCGCCACTGCTGGCTCATGACAGATTCAAAATTAATCTGAAATTTCAATTTAACCAGGCCACCAAATTCAAAATCACACGCATTTCAAATATTTCATCACAAATCATCACAGATCATCACAGAAAGACATCAAACAAGTAAAGTTCGATAATAATAACCAAATATCATGTAACAAGTAGAGTTGCGATAATAACACAAGTTCATCCCTCCATATATACAAAAACGACACAATTGTTCATGGGGCCACAAACCGCACATCCTTCACATCCTTGTCATACACCCAACTATAGTCTATCTTGTTCCTTTGAGCGGCAATGTCATCCTGCCAATTTTGCTCAATTGTGGTCTGTTGATGACTTATAGCTGCTTTCCCAGTCCACAAACATAAGTCTGGGAATTTTGCCAACTTTCCCTTTGGATCAAAATAATCGCCGTCGGGGTAGATAAGGTGATGCATGATGAAGCGACATATCTTTGATGTGAAGCCATATAGTGAAGCGTCGCTCAATCCAGCTAGCCCTTTCTTAGTAGTGTCCTGCACACATGACAAAAACACACATCAAATTTGCGTTAATGAAAACAAACATTTTAATTATATGCAAAAGATTTTAAATATATGCAACTAGTACTTACATGTTTTGTCGGATCTTCCCGGGGCAAATGTGTAAACTTGTTATGCACGGCCAAGGACAGCCAGTCCATCACGTAATAACCACAATAGTTAGTCCCTGGAGGTTGTTTTCTACACTGAAAAAACAAATGCAACTGTTGTTAGTGTTTTGTTCGCAATATAACAAAAGATTATAGTAAAGATGAGAGCTTAAGCATTTATATGGATTTTACCGGAAATTTCCAATTCCAACCCATTTTGTGTGGCCGTTTCGGATTGTGCTTCCCTCCAAGATTCTGAACGTAATGCTGGTACCCTCTGTTGCAAAAGTAAACGACTTTTAGATAATGAACATAAAGAATCTGTATATAGATAACTATACCCATCATTTATTACTTCTCAATGACTTTGCAGAACATGTCGTATCTCTTTTGGTCATAGTCGAGGGAGTCGAATACCCAAACCCTTCCTTGCTTGTGGTTTATTATGAAACAAATCCAGTGATTACTACATAAATAATGATGTATGTCAGTGTCATAGGTTAGCAATCAACAATGACAACAAAAATATTTGCCCAGAAAGACTTACTCAAAGTTATAAGGGGCCAAGATGGCATCTCTGTCTTCCCACTCCTTCATGCATTTACCTATATAGGTCGAACATGCCGTTCTTCTATTCTGAATCATTAGGTCAACAGTTCTTTTTCGCTCTGCTTTAGACATATTTGCGTAAACAGGGGATTTCTCGTCTATCTTCGGGGTCAGGTGTCCTTGGGATATCAGATGCGGGTGTAGGATCCCATATTCTTTTTGGTCATAGTGGCAACAAATCCTAGACAAGAAAATGCATCAGTAATGCTTAATAGTTTATGTTCTTGGACAATGGAAAGACTGAAAGCACTTACATGCACCAAAGAATTATCATTGTCGCGTCGATTGCATCGAGACGATAGATGTGATGGATATCCTCAAATGGCACATCCATATCGAAATCCTCAGTGTTGAAAATCTTTTTCCCAGGAACCTTGCACGGGATATTCTCAATGTTTAGGGCACAAGCTTGAATGTACCAGTCATGAAATCTCTGCATTACCCAGTCACACTTTGTAGCGAGGAAGCTGAGGGGAACGAGTGGCATGCCATGCACATATTTGGGAAAATCGTCTTGTTCGTCATCCCAAGAACCTTCTGGGACACCAGGCTTCATTTTGCGTTTCACCTGAACTGTCGTCACCTTAGGTGTCTCCTTCACCTTCTTGCCCAATCCATGAAAGAAAGCTGCAACGGCAGCAGGATCAAAGGGTAAATTTTCCGCTTCTTCTCTATGAGATCTTATCACCTTAGGAAAAAGGGGTGGAAGATCCTTGCCTTTCACAATGCCGGCAGCGTCATAGGTCCCCTTCTCTTTGGTTCTTGATTTCAGCTTGCTACCTTCATTCTCCTTGTCCTTGGTTGGTGATGGTTGAGGCGTAGGAGCACGCGATGTCTTGGTACCCTCGGGCTCGCTGACCTTGGTCGGTGACGGAGGCGGCGAACAAGAGTGAGTAACCTCAGACTCCTTGTCCTTTATCGGTGACGGAGGCGGCGAACGAGAGCGAGTACCCTCATCCACCTTGTCCTTTGTAGGTGACGGAGGTGGCGAGCGAGCCATACCAACATCTTGTTGTGGCGGCGAATGAGGCACAACGTCATTGTCGACATCAGCCCCAATTAGAGCAACAGGTGCCGGAGAGAGTGCAACTGGACTCGGAGACACTGTGTGTATCACGATATCCCTCCTGTGCCATGCAACAAAATTGTTCACAGCATCTTCGAGTGTCTCGATCCCCTCTTTCTCATCCGGGTAGTCAAGCTCCTCCTTGAGAAATTTGTCGTCAATGACCCGGCCAACAAACACCCTCGCACACTCTTTCGGCATTTCAACGGTGTGCAGTTCGCGACCAGGATACGCAGTGCCTTCTGCAACCTTGAACTGCCGAGTCTTCCCTTTCCTCTCCATTGTCACCATGAGAGAACAAGGTGTAGCCTCAATGATATCGTCCACCGGATACCTCTGAGTATCGGCCGGGCTGGAGCCAACGCTACTCGGAGCTTTTGGTTGGGTTTGGCTACAAGTCTGTTGCGGGCTTTCGGTACTCAGATTGATTTCCGGTACATGCATTGGTTGGGAGTACTCTGGATTGAGCTTCATAAACCTAAAAAAGTTCTTTTGGAATTCCTCGAAAGATCGTTCTTCCAAGGTACGATTGTCGACCTCGGGCTCAACAATACACCGCGCTGTCGAAGAGAATCCTCGTGTCCGACCACGATGTTCCGCAGTCTGAAGGGCAACGGTTAGCTCTTGATCCGCTTCCTTTCCTTTCAGCTTCTTCGCCTTTTGCGTTGCAGCAAAGGCTCTGGCTCGCTCCAACACAGCCGCCACTAGGGAGTTTTTTGGGACCAACTGCCCGTTACCAAGTTTCTTTAGCCGTGCAAAGAGCCAGTTTCGAGTCCTGACGGTGCATGATCCAAACTCGCTTTCTCTTCCAGCTTTGCGGTCTTCTTCTTCTTGCCTCCTCCATATTGGGATCTTGGCCTTGTAACCACCAGGGCCAAGATTATGATGGAGCACGTTCTTTTTATTCATGGCAATGAAAATTTTGCTCAGCGCCTTGAACTCATCTGAGCTCCTCGACTGGACAAATGCTCTCCAATCATCAGGTGTGATGAAGCCAAATTGCTCGAACGGGCTCCGACCCTTTTTGATGTAGTTCTTGTCCAGGTTGTGCCTGAACGTACGGAGGCACTTGGCCATGGTCTTCAGAGTAGCGGCCTTGCCTGCTTCAAGAAATTCATCTGGGAAAATGTATTTTTCTTTCATAAACTTCCACAATCGTTCCTTCTCTTGCTCATCAACCTTCTTCCAGTTCGCCCAGATGATCTTCCCTTTCTCCCTGACAAAGACCCCGCAGTCATTCCGCCAATTTGCCAAAATTCCCTTCGGCTCGATTGGCGACCCATCTTTGTCCAGCTTCTCTACTTTATGGATGCCTACACTCAGTTTGTTTCGCTTCCTGAGTCCTTTGTTTTTACTGCCTTCAGATGAAGTTGTCGGAGCGGCAACTTCCTCTGTAGGCACTATGGCACCCTTTTCAACGAACAAACGTCGTCGTTTGCTTCGCCGAGGCTGAATCTCCTAAATGCAACATCAGAAGTTAATTCATTGAAACAATTTAACTTGTTTCGTAGTTGATGTCAAAAGACCCGCTACCTCATCATTCGGATTGTAGTCGGGGTCCACGGGTCCGTCAGGACGCTGCCTTTTAGCACACGGAGGGTAAGGCGGCGAGGGCTCCTCATATTCAGGAGATGACTCGCGACCGCCTTCTTCGTTATCACTGGGAAGCTCTTCATACAAAGTCTCGTCGACGAGTGCCTCCTCGTTCTCTTTGTCCATTTTTGTGTTTTAATCACAATTTTATTAGTTCTTGTTTTCTTGCGTACACTACATATTAATGTAAAAAAAAATTATTGTCGGCATGGCATCAGAATGAGGATAGCATTATCATTATGCAAAAGGTGGACTTCCCAGAGTCGCGCGGCATGTCAAGCCAAATGATTTTCACTTCGCACCAACACGACACGTCGACTCTGGGAAGTCTACCTATGGCTATCCTATTTCATCATTTGCCAAAAGGGAATGAAAATTTTGCTCTCAGGGCGGGTTGCCGAATTAACAGCCATCCAACGCTCTAAGGTCCTTGACTCGAGTAGCAACATGTATCCAATATCGTACGATATGGTCCACGTTGCCACACACGCCTCGCTTAGTCCGCACTCATCATCGAGCAATGGCCTCAGCATGTAACGAATATCATTGCAGTAGTACAAATGTCTCAGCATAAAAATGAAAAAAGACCATCACAGCTGGAGCACAAATATCAGTGACAGAGGAAGGAAAGGGAAAAGGAGGAGAAGAATGAGAGCCTGCAGTGGCGGTGATCGACCATTGTGCTAGCTCAAAAACACTAAGTAGTGAACAGAATCATGGGAATAAGCATCATCGGGCATTGCACTACTGCTCAAAAAAAATAAATAGTTGATCATGTACACTGCATCATCGGCCATGTTCATAAGAAACAACAGATAATCATGAAAAAATCGCAAAGAATGTCATGGCCAAAGTGCCAAACAGCCTATCTGCAAATTAGAGCAGATAACTATATATTCATATAGCAGCGAAGTATCAGTTTCAGTTTCAGAAATAATGAGCCAACACATCAGGAGCCAAGCATCGGTTTCACAATAGCTAAGTCTCAACATAACAGATAGAATATTCAACATTCAGAGCAGCAGTAGAGAAAAAATTATGATGATAGCAGCATTTATTCAGTAAATAGCAGCAGCACTAGCACATTCAGAGCATCATTTATTCAGTAAATAGCATCAGCACTAGCACATTCGAGCAGCAGCACTATCACATTCAGAGCAGCAGCACTATCACATTCAGAGCAGCACTATCACATTCAGAGCAGCAGCACTATCACATTCAGAGCAGCACTATCACATTCAGAGTAAATCACTATCACATTCAGAGCAGCAGCACTATCACATTCAGAGCAGCAGCACTATCACATTCAGAGCAGCAGCACTATCACATTCAGAGCAGCACTATCACATTCAGAGTAAATCACTTGTCTGGAGCAGTAGTTCATGATTTCTCCATGTCTGAATTGTAGTTTGAGCTGGACGAGTTGATTGGGCAACTTGTTTCTACACCGGCAGGGCATAACCAAGTTGACATGGCATTGAACGAGAGCAGGGTGAGGAGAGTACCTCTCGGGGCGATGCCGTTGTCCGCAGCCATGGCCGCCGGTCCGGTTCCGAGCTACTCCGTCCTACAATTCGCAGGTCGAGCAAGGCCATGAATCAGTGAACGAGAGAAACAGGGGATCAGGTGCGGGGAGGAACAGAGAGAAGAGAGAGAGAGAGAGAGAGAGAGAGAGAGAGAGAGAGAGAGAGAGAGAGAGAGAGAGCAGTGAAGAAGAGAGCGGATCACCTCTGACCTCGCCTTGCTGGAGAGCGCGTGCGTGGCAACGGCGGCGGCCGCGGCTTCAGTGGGGGAGAGCAGGAGGGAGGGAGGGAGGGAGATGTCGGATTCGGGAGCTGGCTGGATCTGCGAGGAGGGCGGCGGCGTGTAGGGCGGCGGCGAGGAGGGCGGCGGCGAGGAGGGCGGCGGCGTGGAGGGCGGCGGCGTGTAGGAGGGCGGCGAGGAGGGCGGCGGCGTGGAGGGTGGCGGCGTGGAGGGCGGTGACGAGGGCGGCGGCGTGGAGGGCGACGGCGAGGAGGGCGGCGGCGTGGAGGGCGGCGAGGAGGGCGGCGGCACGAAATTTCGCCAGCCTGACGGCGTCCTGCGCGACAGCCACCGGGTTTAGGGTTTAGGAGGAGGCCGGGCTGGTTAAATAGTATGAGGACGGGGTGGCGGACGCGGATGACGTCATCAGGTAGAGTGGCGGACGGATGACGGTAGAGCCGTCCGCCACTTTACAGCGTAAACAATAGTATTTAAAAAACCCGAAGCCATTCTTACCTGAAAGTCTTGACATCCCAGTGGTAAGGCAGCTGACTTCTATCCTTGAGGTGTGGGGTTCGATCCCCCGCCAACCATTTTTTGCAATAAATGGTTTTAATATTTTTTTTAGTTACACATTTCTTTAAAATTAGTTGATAAATATATATGATATATTTTCCATTATTTCTTTATTATTATAGATGGTTTCATTATTATATACTATACATCTAAATTTTGCAAAAAAAATGGTTTTAATATTTTTTTCTAGCTACACATTTCTTTAAAATTAGTTGATAAATATATATGATATATTTTCCCCTTATTTCCTTATTATTATAGATGGTTCCATTATTATATACTATACATCTAAATTTTGCAAAAAAAATGGTTTTAATATTTTTTTCTAGCTACACGTTTCTTTAAAATTAGTTGATAAATATATATGATATATTTTCCCATTATTTCCTTATTATTATAGATGGTTTCATTATTATATACTATACATCTAAATTTTGCAAAAAAATGGTTTTAATATTTTTTTTCTAGCTACACGTTTCTTTAAAATTAGTTGATAAATATATATGATATATTTTCCCATTATTTCCTTATTATTATAGATGGTTCCATTATTATATACTATACATCTAAATTTTGCAAAAAAAATGGTTTTAATATTTTTTTCTAGCTACACGTTTCTTTAAAATTAGTTGATAAATATATATGATATATTTTCCCATTATTTCCTTATTATTATAGATGGTTCCATTATTATATACTATACATCTAAATTTTGCAAAAAAAATGGTTTTAATATTTTTTTTCTAGCAACACGTTTCTTTAAAATTAGTTGATAAATATATATGATATATTTTCCCATTATTTCCTTATTATTATAGATGGTTCCATTATTATATACTATACATCTAAATTTTGCAAAAAAAATGGTTTTAATATTTTTTTTCTAGATACACGTTTCTTTAAAATTAGTTGATAAATATATATGATATATTTTCCCATTATTTCCTTATTATTATAGATGGTTTCATTATTATATACTATACATCTAAATTTTGCAAAAAAATGGTTTTAATATTTTTTTTCTAGCTACACGTTTCTTTAAAATTAGTTGATAAATATATATGATATATTTTCCCATTATTTCCTTATTATTATAGATGGTTCCATTATTATACTATAGAATGTTCATTATTATATACTATATATGGTTTCATTATTATATACTATATATCTAAAATTTAATATTTAAAATTCACATCATAATTTCAACATATGAAATAGGATGATAGGTAGTACATAAATAAAGGGAGTCTCTCATTAGTATCATATATATTACAAACACACGATAATTAAAATTAAATAGGATACATCACACTCATTAACACCACTAATTAGCCTTGAACTACTTTTCCTTTGCAATCTGTGCGGAGGTACGGCACCACGCGTGAATAGTCTAGTGTTGTTTCGATTAGAGCTATCCGTGTTGTATCTGCAAAGAAGGGCACCTCGTCAAACTGGTTGTACTCTTCTTCATCTGTAACATTCTCAATTCCTGCGATTCTTCGTTTTCCTGACACAACGACGTGCTTTTTTGTGGCGGGGTCAGGTGTATAAAACACTTGTGCCACATTTTCAGGTAGTATCCAAGGTTCATTCTTGTGACCAACATTTTTTAAGTCAACGATTGTGAAGCCGGAATCATCCACCGTTACTCCTTGTGGATGCTTAACCCATATACACTTGAAGATGGGGATACGTAAAGACATTCCATAGTTGAGTTCCCAAATCTCTTCAATGTATCCATAATATGTGTTTTTGATTCCCTCACTATCCTCTGCAAATGTTACTATCCCGCTGTTTTGGCACTGGCTCTTATTGTCCTTTGCCTTGGTGTAAAATGTGAAGCCATTGAAGTCAAACGCTTGCCATGACGTAACAAGACTTAGTGGACCATCTGCCAATAGATGCATCGTTTGTTCTTGTGTTGTTTCACCAGTTGGTATGTTTAGTTCCTTCAACCAGGTAATGAAACAACGCTTGTGCTCTCTCATGATCAATTCCTCAGACATGCCTTCATTTTCTAATCGAAGCTGTTGCAAGTGTTGTTCAACGTATGGTGCGGCAATCTGTAACTGATGCAAGATGGTGAAATGTGCTTCTTTCACTCTTTCAAAATTCTCATCATTGAAGGTCTTCCTTCCTTTGGTTCCTTTACCAATGAGCCTTCCCTTGTGCCGTGACACTGGAACACCTATTGGTTTCCCATCTTTCATGTAATCATTATAGCACTCCAACACCTCCTCTGTTGTGTATCCCTCTATCATGGACCCCTCAGGACTTCTTGGATTGCGCACATAGTTCTTCATAACATACATGTAACGCTCAAACGGATACATATAGTGAAGGTAAGATGGCCCAAGAACAAGTATTTGATCTGCAATGTGGATCATATAGTGCTCCATGGTATCAAAGAAGGTGAGTGGAAAGCACATCTCGAGTTGGCACATAGTCTCTCGCATTTGTTTACGTATGGTCTCCAGTTCGACAATGTCGATGACCTTTTTTGATACAGCGTTAAAAAAGTGGCACATCCGTGTGATGACCATCCTGACATACGGGTGTTTGATAGCCCTTGCAGCGATGGCGAGGAACAGAGAAAGCATCATATGACAATCGTGCGTGTTGTAGCCACTTATCTTTAAGTCAGCCATTGAGACAAGATTCTTTACATTCGTTGAGAAACCAGTGGGTACCTTGATGCTGCGTAGGCACTTGCATATTTCTTTTCTCTCCTCAAGGGTCAGGTTATAGCTGGCCGGTGGAAGATAATACTTCCCATTAGGCCTTTCTTGAGGGTGAAGCTCTGGCTTTATTCCTTGCTTTTGCAGGTCTTTCCGGGCGTTGAGCCCGTCCTTTGTCTTACCAGGAGTGTCCATCAGGAGACCTGATGTGCTATCGAACACACCCTTTGTGACATGCATAAGGTCGATTGCATGACCAATCTCCAACTGTTTCCAATAGTTTAAATAGCGAAAGAAAATCGACTTCTTCTTAAAGATTGCATCCTTTGGAACTTGATCGGATTTCTTCCGCTTTCTTCCCTTGACCGGCTTCCCGTGAACTACCCGGTAAGTCTTGACCAGGTCATATACAAATTTGCCATCGCGAAGTACTGGTGGCGCATCTTTCTCCTCTGTACCATCAAACTCTTTCTTCATTCGACGATATGGGTGGTTTTTTGGTAAGAATCGTCGGTGACGCATGTACACCAACTTACAGAAATTAGGAAGGTACACAGATGATGTTTGGTCGACGCATACAACGCATGCCGCCTTCCCTTTTACCTGCCCGGTAAGGGTTAGGCGAGCAGGATTGTCATTGATGGTAACAAAAATAATTGCTTTGAGGTTAAAGTGCTGCTGACGGTATGCATCCCACACACGGACCCCCACTTCCCACAGCTTCTGCATGTCTTCCATCAACGGTTCTAAAAACACATCTATGTCGATGCCAGGTTGTTGTGGGCCCGATATAAGAATACTGAGCATTATATACTTTCTTTTGTGGCACAACCATGATGGAAGGTTGAAAATGCACATTAACACTGGCCAAGTACTGTGTGGGTTCCTCGTTAGACCGAAAGGATTCATGCCATCGGTACTCAAACCAAATCTCACATTCCTCGGATCGCTTGAGAACCCAATGTTATCAATATCAAACTTTTTCCACTGTCGGGCATCCGCAGGGTGGCGAAGTTTCCCGTCCTTCTTACGCCCATCTTTGTCGGCATGCCAAGTCATGAGTTTAGCATCTCTTGAGTTTGAGAACAGACGCTTCAAGCGATCGACTACCGGTAGGTACCACATCACCAGTGCCGGAATTGTTCTGCCATCATCCGCATCATCTTCACCATGCTTTACATGACTGTTTCTGTTCCTCTTCTGTCCCTTCTTCTTGCCCTGGGTCAAACTTTCACCGTCATCGTCATCAAACTTTTTGTACCGACTCGCGTTGCAAGTTGGGCATCTCACCTTATCTGTGTGTTCTTTACGGTAGAGGACACAATGGTTCGGACAGGCGTGTATTTTTTGTACGCCCAATGTCAATGGAGACAACAATTTCTTTGCATGGTACGTGCTAGTGGGCAAATGATTTGGTTTCGGCAACATATTGCCTAACATCTCCATCAAGCTGTTGAAGCTAACGTCTGACCACCCGTTGCTTGCCTTCAATGTGAGGAGTCCAAGAACCGAGTGCAACACCGTGCAGTCCTTGTCACACCCTTTGGATTCCTCATAAAGAAGGTCCCTCGATGCTTTATGTAACGTTTCTACGTTATCAAAGCCTTTATCTTTGTGATGGAGCAGATCCTCATGCTGCATGTTGCGCAACAATTCTTCTACATCGATGCCTTCAGATTCGTGAGTTTCATCATCCCCGGTGTTGCACTGATCGTCATTATAGCGATCATTGTTGGGTTGTGCCCTTTCTCGGTGACCACTGCCTTCAGCACTCTCCTGCTCGTTGCCGGCTTCTCCACTATCTGATGTTTCACCATGTCTTGTCCAGATTGAGTAGTTGTCCATGAAACCATTGTCCAACAAGTGCTCACGAATGATTTCATGGTCTTCAAACAGTATATTATTCTTGCATTTCGTACAAGGACAATATATAGCCCTTGTCTGCTGACGTGAAGCGTGAGTCCTCGCGGCTATCACAAAGTTGGTGATTTCCTGAAAATAGAGTAGCGGGTCTCCTCCTCCTCCATCGTACATCCAAGATCTATCAACCATCTGCAATAATAAAAACGAAATTAAACAATGTAATAAAAAAATATAGAGAAAATATTAAAAAAAGTAAATCAATTTCCCCTTCCCTTCTCTCTCATGCATATGCAATCCAAAATTGGATCTACAAAATTCGAATAGGAAACCCAAAGGAAAAGCACATAGGACATAGAGGGTTCATAAACAACATAGGATCTACTAAATCCCCACCAAAAAACCAATGGAATCACCTCAAATAAAGCCAAAAAAGTTGTAAACCCTAGGTAAACTTTATCCACAAAATTAACCCTCAAATTGGCATCTAAACACAAAAATAATCCAATGGATTGCTAGGTTTTACCTTCTAGAACAACTCCTGAAAAAAAAAACGAGATCAAAACCTTCCCCCCTTGTTTTCTAATTTTTCCCGGCCGCCGTACGGACATGAACCTCGAGTTCAGCCCGATACTGTTCGGGCGAGGAAGAACCGCGAATATATACTGTGCCGACTCGGTGGCGGGCAAAATGATGTCACCTCTGTCCGCCACCTTTGCTTCACAAGAAGTGGCGGACGCACGTGACGTCATCCCGGGTGGCGGACGAAGCTGACATCACCATCTGCCACTCTTGCCACGGGGAGAGGTGGCGGTCGCCCGTGACGTCACCCCGACCGCCTCTACTAGACCAAGTTCAGTGGCGGACGTTGTCGATGTCACTTCTACCGCCACCGAACTGGCACCTGGATGATTGCATCACTCCGTCCGCCACCTGTAGGTGCTACAGTGCCCGAGCCATGGCCTGCAGTGACGCTGGGCCGTGCGTCCGCCACTAAACTTTTATGGCCTGCGTCACTGCAGGCCCTTATTGTACTAGTGTTGCACAAACATTTATATAGTCACACTACTCTAGCTTCTTGTACTTCAAGTTCCAGTACATTATGTTTCAAATAGTGCCTAGCGAGTTGCATGGCTTAAGTCCATGGAAGGAAATTCTATGCGTCGCGTATGCACAGTGCCCCCAGTGCATCACCATCCCGATCTGCGCCACCTGTCCCTCCCACAATCTCAAAGCAGCCCTCGCTCCCCTCTTCCCATCGGCTCCAAATCGTAGCAAGCCGACTGAGCGATTTAAAATATTAGATCGAGCCGGCAGCCCGTGCTCCATCGCACCCCCTATGTCCCAATCGGCTCCACCCTCCAACCCCATGCCGGCGGTTGCCCTCATCCCCATCGCCAGCTCGCCGGGGTTGCCCGGTGACTGCAGGTTCCGCCCCCACCTCTGCGTTGCCTCCGACCCTCGCCGGCGGCGGCGCCCATCTCCACTAACGGCTTCGGATCGGACTTCATTGCTTTCCACGCGCCCCTCCTTGGTGCAGCGGCAGCGGCCATCGATCAACAGGCACAGCATGGCAAGAACTAGTGTGATTGATGTGAAGATAAAGAGAGATTTTAGAGGATATGTTGATGCATAAATTTTGTTTCATTCAGAATAAGTGTACAACGTCAATTATAATTCCTCGTTCACTTGTTTTACTGAATATTTATTCAGAGTTGTTTCTTCTGGCTCAAAGATATCCTTGTTTACTTGTTTTACCGAGTAATATGTGCAGAGCTATCCAAACTTAGAAAACGTGCAGTTGTGCAGGTGCAGCTGAATACATGTTTAACCAAATCGATTCAGAAAACACCAGCCATTTATACTGAAAGTGCAGTTGTGCAGCGACAGAACTTTGCTGCGTTTTCTGGACTCTATTTATATTGAAAGTAACAGGCGGTTCACAGCCGAAATGGCCAGGGATACATGGCCGTCATGGCCTCCTAATTCTACGGCATGGCACTGAACATGGCCAGCCAACCCAGGAGACTAGCTCCACTACCTTGACTCAACATAAAACAAACTTGACTCTGAAGAAAGCAAATTCCTAACACTAGCTAATAACTATCCGAGACTTAACAAACTATCACACGAGGCTTTATTCCAACAGGCTACTCCTTAAATGTTGAGTGCTTTGATGCTTCATCAAAATGTAACTTTCGAGCTACTGCTGCCTCTTGATCAACTCCAAGTAATAGACTTGTGTATCCTCCTAATGCCAAAGGAGCCATCATGGCTGAAGAATCGCAGTACATATTGGCAGCCACGTTTGGTATTGCCGTATTAGCAGCAATGCTTCCATCAACAGATCCCTGTTCCAAAGTACGTTAAATTATTCGGATCAGGTGCAGTGAAATTAATTACTTTTAAGAGAAAGAAGAGGTCATGGCATATGTCTTACAATCAATTGCAGATCTTGTCCACCTTCTCTATTGTCAGATGCAATCATTGGATCTTTACCTATAGGTTATAAAAAAAGAAGCAATATTACTAGCTATACAAAATGAGACGGGATGAATAGCATTTTTTAATAGGTGACTCACTACTATTGTTCTTAGCAGTCTTCTTTTTCTTTTTCTTCTCAAGAGAAATTTTTTCCTCTTTTGGTCTTTGGACCTTTTAGCACCGGAGGAACCTTTATTGACACTTTACCCTTTAATATATCACCAACATATTCAGTAGAAGTTTGAGGAACCTCTCGAGATGTGGTAGGTCTTTGGAGTAGTGAATTATCCGCATCCAAGTCCAACTTATCAATAGCTTTCTCCAGCTCATCAAGAAGCTCTTTCGAAACTGAGCACTTAAATGCCACAGATGTGGCCTTTCGAGAGATACGCGCAGCATGTGCTTTCAGAGTATCCCCATGCTTTCCATTTTTTTGACAAATAAATCCTCTTTTTGCATACTTTGTCCATCTGTGTAGTATGTACTGAGGTGGCAGACCAAAAACTTCATTGATATTAAGGATTCTGAGAGCATGCTTGCATAATATACCTAAAGATATATGAACAAACATTTAGAACTTCGCAAATAATAAATTGTGAGCTGATGTAACTAAAATATGAGCCTACATACCAATAAATTCAAACTTTCTGCATGAGCAAGTTACGGAATTATCCTCGGAGTTAAAGACAACTATTGCTTCCTCTTGAAATTTCATAGGCATAACCCTGTACGTCATGATTGTCCCCTCAGTTTGTAACAGTTTGAATGATATAGAGAATTGATCTTTAAATTCCTCCTCAAAATCTGAATAAAGTTTCCTTGTATATGATTCAGCAGCAGTGTTCAGCATAGGAAAATCTTTGATATAAGTAATTGGGGTAGATCTCCGTGACTTATAGTCTGTGTCCAATTCGTTTTCACGAAGACTAGTGGCACACTTGTCACATTCTTCTATGAGTTAAGAAAGACAGAGTTTTCTACAAAACCTTTTCTTGAAAACATTATTCATACCTTCACTTCTCTGAGTTGAGGTCATATCGGCGGTGAAAGAGTCACGGCATACAGCAGCCCAATGCTCCCGCAAATCATATATGTGTTTCAACCATGAGTTCTTCTCAAATTTATAACGAGCCAACATTTCAAACCATAGCTTGTTAAAGTATGCCACTGACCTTTCCTCATAGACACATTTCTTGAATTCAGGAGGAAACTGGGAATGGTCTGCAATCACATGACTGAGATGTTTGGTAGCATTTTGAAAAATATGCCACAAACAAAGACGATGCCTCGTGTTTGGGAATACAATGCTCACTGCTGCTGCAATGGCAGCACATTGATCAGTGAAAATTGTGCTGGGATGTTTTCCCGACATTGCTGCTAAAAATGATTGAAAAAAGCCAAACAAACGAGTCGGTAGTTTAACTATATAACAGTGCAGCCCCAAAAATAATTGTCTGCTTATGATGGTTCGTTCCAAGGAGTGGAGCAAAAGGCATTTCAAACTTGTTAGTCTGAAAAGTTGTGTCGAATGACAAGGCATAACCAAAGCATGCATAATCCATGATAGCTTGACCATCTACCCAGAAGAAGTTAGCTATTCGACCAGTAGGCTTATCAATATCTATGGCATAAAAGAAAGTAGGATCCTCCAACTGTTTATTCTTCAAGTAATTTAGAAGAGTCTGCGCATCATTGGCTTCCAAATATTTCTCGCCCTCATGACCAATTTGGTTACTGCAATCCACACGTCTGAAGGGTACATTATCAGATCCTCCATACCACTGCTTGAAAAAGTCCCACACTTGGGCCGGCTTTATTCCAGCTTCTCGTATTTGACCAATTAGATGCTTATCTGCTTTATCAATGTGTCTTTGGGACCTGAGCATGGGTCTCTTATTTGGACTAGCAAGATAATGATTGTGTGCGAGGACGACCTTTTGCACTGTCCAAACTCCCTGTCGACAAACACTGAACTGAATACGAGCCTTGCAAGACGTCCTAGTAGCAGCATTTTCTTTCGATGTCTCATGTGATGAGTGAGCAATTTTTACTCCTTGGCTACTGCAAACAATATGCTTCTGATATATAGTTTTATCTGCTCTTCTCCTTGTGTTGCTTTTCCTGTTACTAAACCCAATCTCCCCGGCATAGGTGTTGTACATCTCATACGCGTCATCCTCTGATTTGAAGACCATTCCAACTTGAGGTACTTGAATTGTCTCACCATGTGCATCATCCACCTACAGTCCAATACACTTTAAACAAGCTACAACTACGATATGCATAAATATGTTAATCTATTTTTTTACTGTATGTACCTCATTTGGCGAATACTGAGATGCCACGGCTTCAGGTGTTTCTTGATCAGAAAACATCATGCTTTCATTGGGAGCAGCCGACATGTTGATGACTGTTGATGGCGATAGGATATCGGCAGTGGCCTCCTTCTCGGCGGCAACATTGGACATCAGGAGCGGTGCCTGGTGCATGATCTCAGCGACGTCGGACATGATCTCGACGGAGTTCGACGTATCGATGACGGCTGGGGCATGATCTCGACGAACTTCGACGTTGCCTGTTCTCGGCGCCGATTGCAGGTCGATCTCCGGGCGAACAGAATTCTCCATGGTTGCCTAGGGTCGGCGGCGTGCGAGAACAAGCGACGTCTCCGTGATCCGAGCGACGTTATACCAGATGGAGCCGATAGCATAGGAAGCTGGAGCCGATTGTGGGAAATAATCGATCCGTTTTTTTTTTTCATTTACGTTGCTTGGAGATTGGGAGGGATAGGTGGCGCAGATCGGGATGGTGATGCACAGGGGGCGATGTGCATACGTGACGCATAGAATTTCCTTCCTTGTGTTGGTAAATTGATGAGTGCACACTCTTGGGCTTATTAGTAAATAGAAGGAATTGTATCTCCATAGACAACCAACTTCCGTTATTTTAATTGGTCACAAAAAAATCCGTTATTTAATGAGATAAGGTTATTAGTTTAATGCTTCCCTTTCAGAGACCCAAACCGGTGTTGGGTTGTGAAATCTGTACCCAGCCTTTGAGCTACAAATGGTAAGATTGAACCTAAGGTAGCATTGTGCACGAAATCGCTTGTGGTAAAATTCTACAGGGAAAGGCTCTGCAACCCGTACACTGCATTAGAAACAGTAAAAGGTGACAGGACAAGACCCCCATTGGTGACCGTCATTTTTCCTGTCACCATTGACCGAACATTGGCGATGGGAACATATGTACCATGATTCGCAATCTAAGTCCGTGGTACGTCAATTCTATGGATATAATCTGTCGTAAACTCAATTACATCGTTGTGCGTCCTATTATATAGAGAAACAACTTCGACCATTTAGTGAATAATATGTAGCCATCAACACGAAAGCCATATCTTTTTGATATAAGAAATCCAATCTGCAACTTGAAATGACCATGCTTTCATAGTAAAAATCTGCTGATTTATAACGTTTTCATTGAGCTTCTTCGCATTCTGTCACTATTTTGGCCTTTTTTTTTGCCTTTTTGGTCATGATGTTTTCATGTTTCGTCACTAAACTTGCAAAAACAGATCCGTTAGTGACGAAAAAGCATCACTCCGACATTGTGGTCCCACGGATCAACATCACTAAGCGTCGCTACCGTCCATCTAGGGATTTTCGCCCACCCGCATCCAAGTTAGCACATTGTGGACCCACACGTTAGGAAAATTCGTCACTGATCCGGGGACTTATGCCCTCAAGAATCCTAGTCAGCACATGATGGATCCACACGTCAGTCAAAATTCATCATAAAAAAGATTTCTCCCACACGCATCCCAATCAGCATATCGTGGACTCACACATCAGGCATTATTTATCATTAAAATAGGAAAATATGCCTACACGATTCCTAATCAGCACATGACGAATCCACACCCAGTCAGCATATTGTGGACCCACACGTAAGGAAATATTTGTCATTAAATTAAGGAATTATGTCCACGTGTATCCTAATCAGCACATGGCGGACCCACACGCATTCTATTCAGCACATTATGGACCCACACGTCAAGCATTGTTTGTCACTAAAATGGGGAATTATACCTACTTATATCCTAATCAGCACATGACGGACCCATACGTATCCTAGTCAGCACATTATGGACCCATACGTAAGGAAGTTTTCATCATTAACGGGGAATTATGCGCACACGAATGCAAGCCAGCACATCATGGACCCACATGTCATGCTATATTCCACATAATCATCCTCCGGTCCAATTCAAATCCGTCTCACTGGCACTTTTCTCGACCTGCACCATACCGAGTTCGGCCTGTCTACAATATCCTAAATATTTGGAGGGAAATATTTGTGCGGCCCGGCGTTCTGTAGCGATGATTGGACCCGTCATTTGTCTGGTGTGGTATCGAATCAACCTGTGTTTTTTTTTCATGTCTGTAGTTCAGTGCTCGTTTGCTCCGCCTCTCATCCGCGCCACCTAGCTGTCTCTTGTCATCCTGTGCTGATGCAGAGCACCGGACGGCCGGCCTCACCACCTTGTCTCTCCTCTGGCCACTGTAATTCACGACCGCCATCCTGTGCAGATTCAAGCTCGTAACCCTAGCTCCAGCATTTCGCTGCCACATTTCCGCAAATTCGAGGTCTGCTGCCAGTGATCTACGCTAGGTGCTTCCCCCATTGCCCTCTTCATCTTCTGAAATGGTGAGACCCCAAGTTTTTTTCCTTTTTCAGGCAATACTTCATAGAAATTCTGAGACAAATGCTTTTGAAATGCCATACTTGTCGTCGCCGTATGCAATTTCATCGGATTTGTTATTGATTATTATCAAATTTCTTATGTGATTAGTGTTTTCTCACGCTCCGCATCTGCTTCCATTCAATTCAATGACAGATGATTAGTAACAAGCAACCACGCTCAATGCGAGGACGGGGTGCTGCTGCTCTAGTTGGGAACAATCAGCGATCAGGGATGATGCCTGTGGTCACTCATGCCTAGACATCTGGTGCTTAGATGAGTCAAAGAGGCGGATCGAGTTTATAGCATACTACGGTTAAGACAGTAGGTACCTTGGCCAATCTTTGTCCTGGTTATGTGCATGCACGAGGTGGGAACCGTTCTATGAACAAGAGGCTTTGAACGACGATGTCTTCGGAGGGTTATAACATGAAGCAACGTCGCTTGACTGAGCGTACTTCGCGTCTCGACGATGATGATTTGGAGGACACCGAGAAAGAAGAACAGCCCCAGCTGAACATGAGCCATTGAAGGATCTGAGGGGCTATACCAGTAAGAAGATCAGAAGGTTACGCGATGTACCAGAAACTGATTGGTTCTGAGGAGACACTGGTTTTTTTACTATTACTCTGAAGAGTTACTTGGATGTGAGCTGAAATAGCATGGTTACGCGGTTCCATTGGTGTGATTGAGGGTCATCCAGCGCGGAGTGAAGAAGGATGCCATCATCATGTGAAAAACAAATCTTTTGGAGATGCCAAAATCAAGATATTTTAATTGCACCGTTGATCCATATCTTCAGATAGGATCAGATGTGAGGAGAATAGGTCCGATTTTAAAAACCTTAATTAATAAATCCGCCCATTAGTCAAACAATTTTGTCCATAATTTTGCTTGACAATAGTGAAATAAGTTATTGCAACAAACTAGTCCAATACTATGACGGCAACTTCTTCCTTAGCATCCAGATATCGGACTCTTACTGCTGGCTCTCTCCCTATTAGGATCGTTTTATTGTTTAAAAGGGTAGGTGACCTGATCCGGCTCTCTCCCTTCCATAGAGTCAGCATGGCACCTTTGAGAGCTCGTAAGGGGTGAGACCACATTATGTTGAGGATCAATGTTGCATTGAAACGAAGATACTTTTATGTAAAATGAGTTATAGTTTCAGTTGACAAAACAATAATATGATAATAGTATGTTTTAATTGGTCCAATATGAAAGAGCTTATAAAAGATGTCTTATCTTCTAGGAAAGTTTCCAAAAACGCAGCCAGAAGTGAAATCAGACCAGTCAGGGTTCTTTCTGCCAAAAAAAAAAAGAAAAGAAAAAAAGAACACATAGATAGAAGCCATCGATGACAAGTAGTCATCAAAGCTAAGTTATCCTCATGGTTCTAGTTTGAACTTCTCGTGAAAATTGTTGATAATTTGACACTGGTGATTAGAATATTTCAAACAGTTTCTGGTGTGTGAAACATATCTGCTATCACATTGATAGCCGAATCAACAACAATGATGGCCAACAAGGCTAGGATAATGTAGTAATTGTAACATCCCAGGCTCCCACCAGGCTGGGCTCGCTCACACGTCATGCGGACCCCACTCTATATCACCAACCTTTTACGCTTTCGGCCTCGCTTCACGTAAAAGGGTTAACCCAACGTGGTGGGTGATGGACAACCTAGGTTTATATGTTGGCCTTTCTCCTACTAGACTAGCAAGGTGAGACTAAATTCCCACCTCCTCATGCACACTAGTGCACATGGGCCACCTTGGGCCTAATCTCAATGTGCCGGATGTCACACCCCCTCCCCCTCAAAGGAACCGACGTCCTCGTCGGAACACCGGTGCAACACAACCTAGCGGGCAAAGGACCAGGAATGCTCCCCTCTTGGCACATGTCTGTGTCCAGTGTCAGCCCATATGCCATGTCGTGTCCCACTCACGGGGCTCACAAGCGCCATGCGCCATATGTCTGCACCCCTGGCCCACACGCCTGTGCAACCACGAGGGTCGGCTCTTATACCATTTGTAACATCCCAGGCTCCCACCAAGCTGGGCCTGCTCACATGCTATGCGGACCCCACTCTATCCCACAAATTTTTTAGGCTTTCGGCCTCGTTTCGCGTAAAAAATTTAACCTAAGGTGGTGGGTGGTGGACAATTTAGGCTTATATGTTGGCCTTTCTACAACTAGACTAGCAAGGTGGGACTAAATTCCCACCTCCTCATGCACACCAGTGCACATGGGTCACCATGGGCCTAATCTCAATGGGCTGGATGTCACAAATAGAATCTGCAAATTCAAATCTAACTACTAGGAATCATCACTACAAGAGAGTTGGCCCGTAGAGACAATTTGTTTATATAGTAGAGGCATTTTTTTTATTGCCTCTAGACACTCGTAGAGACATTTACTAAAATGCCACATAAATGCCTTCTCATGCACTGTCTCTACAATTGTAGAGACATTTTTCTAATTGCCTCTTTAGAATTAGAGACATTCAAATAAAGGCATTATATACTGCCTCAATAAACATAGAGGCACCTTTTTGTTGCAACGTAAAATATAAGAAAAACCAAAAGTCTTGTAGAACCAATCCTCAACTCAAGACCTTTTGTCACTTGCTCTACTTTACTCTGCTAACCAACTCAACCTTACATCACATCTTTCATATGTTTAGAGTATTATTATTATAGCTAGTCCGTAAGAAGCCTCAAACCTCTAAAATAATGTCTCTTTGGAACAAATAATGCCTCAAACAATGTCCCTACACCTTTTAGAGACATATTTTAAAATGTCATAAAGAATAGGTCTCTTTCTATTCATTATCGACATTTTGGAAAATGCCTCTAAAGTGCCTCTAGTATCATTCTATGTAGTCTCCATTGGAATATGTCTCTATGTTTGAGGCACTTCCTAAAGTGCCACAATAAGTTGCCTCTACAATACAATATGGCAATTTATAGATATAATTAAAAAAATGTCTATAGTAAAATGCCTCTACAAGAGGTTTTTGTTGTAGTGCATGTTGACAAGTTCCATTTTTAATTTCCTATTAAAAATTTCCCATTTTCCTATATTCTTGATCTAGTATAGTTTGGACTTTTATTGTAAAAAATTCTAAATTTAATCCTAAGAATCTACAAAATTTAGCGGGAGTGATTTCATTAATCGGTTGTTAAAATTTTGGATGTGATAATGAACAAATGGAAAACATTGGTATTATAATTGATTTTGAAGACCACTTTTTCCTTGAAATAGTGTGATCCTCAATATTGTATTCATACAATAAAATTGAAGTTTATATCATATCCATCCTACTCATATTTCTTATTTGAGAACTTTATACATTGAATAGTACATCTGTGTATTTTCACACCAATTACTGTTGTACTAGTTGCATAATTGTAATTTATGATACATTAGCAATGTGTTGTAAAGAATGCAAGAAGTATCCAATACACTAGGAGTCTAGTAATGGTGTGAAAAAGAGAGGATTTTGATTGATGATGGCACAAGAAATATGTGGATGTACTTGAAAATCTAATAGACATGATCTAGTCCCGTATGATTGGATTAAAACATAGCGAATGAGCCTGATGCTTTACGCACATCCTTTGAAATTAATTTGTAATTCGAGTTGTGTATGAATTCAAGAAGAAAACATAATCTATAATGAAGAACTGAATTCTATTTATCATCAGAAGCATGACCAGCCGTTAGCTTTATCTGCACTAAAATATTGGCTTGCATGCCACTACACTTAGCAATTACTAACCTTGTATGGTTTTTATATCTATCTTCCGCCTTGCGCCTGCACTATGGCATGTCACCATTGCACTATCCCATACTGATGGCCTGCATGCCATGTCGAATGTTCTACTCTAATATAAGATATACTCCACTGAATATGAGTACGGGAAATTAGTAGTATGGATTTGCTAAGTCTATTGTGTGAAACACTTAACTCGGTGATAAGAAAAATTGAATTGGCTAATGAAGTATGGCAATCAACCATTCTAGAAGAAAATTCCTTGCATATTTTAACATTATAAAACTTACAAAATTTTTTTACCATGAAGTGGTTTTTGAAATTTGTGGTCTATGTAATTAAATCTAATTTTGTTGCAATAAATAAAAAAGCTAGACATTATCATTCTTCTTTAGACATGATAGAATTGCTCCATTCAGAATTTGGAATATGTCTAGCTCACTGCATATATGAATACAAGTGCGTGAATATTCAGCAAATATTTTCATCATCTTTGCATACATGAATGGGCAATCACTTGGAGTTTGGTAATATAATTAGGAATTATCTCAATTGAATGCCTATAATAGGGGATATCACTTGAAATTGTATGATATAATATTTTTTTTTGAAGTTGTTGTATGCTATAATGTTGGTATTAAGGGGAGAAAGAACCCAGAATTAAATACCTTACATTATCATTCCTTGAATGCTTGAAGCAGGAAAGGAATCATGCACTGAATATGCACATGAAGCGTAATGCCAGAAGTGAGGATTAACTAGAAGGTAAGTTTACTAGTAGTAAACCAAATACTGTGTGTGGTATATCACAAGGACGGTTGCGCTTATGTCACTGGTCGTCTTGTTTGTATCTAAAATCTATTGGAACACCTTTGGAATCTAAATATCAATGGATACTTATCACTGCAATTATTATAAAACTCTAACTCTTGAAGAGAATACTTCATGAAGAAATATTAAGAACCTCATGAAGAGTGATGATCATGAGATGAGAACCTGACACCATAGTGCACACAAATGTGTTGAGAATGCAGAACAAAAGAAGAATATGAGAATATGTGAGAAGAATAGTTGTTAACAACATTTCCTGAAGAATTGCAATTGTTTCTCTTATGAGAGAATCCAGACCGGAAACAAAGTCCATGGCAATGAATGATATGCTTATACTACAAATGAAGTTATGTTGCATCATTGTCAAAATATGAAGAATGAATTAATATGCAATTAGCCAAAGAATTCTGCAAATCCAAATGACAAGATCCTCGAAGGACTTAATAATTCCCGAATAGAATTATCGCAACATAGAAATTATAAGGCTCTGAGGTATAATGTCTTCTTGAAGAATGATATGAGTGTCACAGATCCTCTCGCAAGAGGGAATGTATCTGACAAAGGAGAATCATTTCTTGAAGAATATCTTTGAAGGAATGAGCATGAAATGACTTACCAATTGAATCTTGAATAAACACCATCTATTCCAAAAGAGAGTATAGACCTGACTATATGAATAAGGAATCATAATACCTTACAGGTATATGTACTCAAAAAGTATAAGCTTGCATAAGAATGATGATTTCCTACGTTACCACAGAATGTAATTGAATATTAGTGTGATTATCTCCTAATAGAGAATCAAGTTTGATTAAAGAATTATTCTGATCCTAAGGGTGAACATTACATGATTGCAATGATGAATGTCTTGCCTTGAAGCATGATATACTATAATCTGAAGATATAGACCATTCGCAAATTATGCTCTAATAATCCTCTGAAAGGAATAATCCTCTGCCAGGATAATACTTTGTTTGTATTGCATGACTTAGCAAATAAGTGATTACTTGACCGAATCAAGTATTAATGAACGAAGCATGTCGCTCCACTACTCTCACCATAGTATATAGAAAAACTATGAGGAAGGTCTAGAAGGAGTTACATTGTGGTATTGATTTATCATTGCTAATGCATATTTAAGCAAAATGTGAATACGACATATTAAATATAGAAGTTTAAAAGATGTCATCATGAGGGAGAGCACATATATAGATTATCTGAGATTTTCATTGAAACGCATTACTTAATTATTTATGATCAAAAAGATCATTATCTTGAAGATAATAACCAATAAAATTTAATGTTGTTCTTATTTTCCCTTTGTGCTTTGTGAGTTTTTACTTGAAGATTTCTCACATAAGGTTTTTAATGAGGTAATATGTGCAAATACAACTTGCATAGCTAGTGCACTCTTTTTTCTATATGAGTTGTCACTTTAAGGACGCTCTTGCATGGTTTTGAGGAAGCAATATTATGCAATATAAGTAACGATGCCATGTACTCTTTTCTCTATTTTTTTTTCACTGGGTTTTTATGAAGGAGTTTTTAATGAGATATGGGTGTCGTGGTAAAATGCTAAAAGGGAAGTGTTATGCTACAAGAATTGGAGGAGGAAAGAAAGTTCAAGGAGAATCTATCCTTGTCTTACTCCATGTGGGCAATTTACCAAATAGACGGATTCCTACTATGAAGAGGAGAGCCTCCGGATAGAAATAGTGAAGTACCCTAATGATGTAAATTACCATTTTATCCTTAATAATAAAGAGAAGCTCTACTCTACATCTATGTCTTTGTCTCTTGTCTACTTGTGCATGAGTGGGACGTGGAGGGAGAGTTTCTGTGCACCGATAACGTTGCACAATCAACATCCTATTGAACCACGGGAGGAAGCTGAAGCGTCTCCGCATTTCGTAGGATCGAGTCGGAAGTGCCGGTGAACGGACACAACAGTACAACATATAAAAAGCACAATTTAAGTCTTTAAGTGATTACATTAGTCCAATTAAAACAACGAGTACATAGCGGAAGTCATAAGGATACAAGTCCATAGGAAGTAAAGATACAAGCGCACGCGCTCACGATACTGTCCACCTCCACCCGTAGAGTCAGGGATAAAGTGCTACCTGCAATAAAACATAAAGAACCAAATCCTGAGCAACTAATACTCAGCAAGACTTACCCGTCAACGTGGCTATCTACAGCCGACTCCTAATATACAAGGCTACAAAAGGGTGGCTGACTCGATAGCATAACTCGCACTAATTACTTGATCCTTACTTTCAAATTTTATTTTCAAGTTAAGTACTTATCCAGTAAAACAGTGTACATGTATCTAAAACAGATATAAAGTAACAATACATCAGATAAGCAGTATACAGTAAAGAGATATAAATAACAGTACTAGTGATCATCATCAAGCATATCACACTACGATGTGGCGCAGTGAACAAGGTTGCTTTTGACCGAGAGCGGCGGCATCGATGTACATCCTGCAGGAGAAAACCTGACCATATGCCGCACATGCGTAAAGTCGCATGCAGCAACTGTTCGCAAAGATCCCCCTGAAGCTAGGCTGGGTCCAACCCCTCCCGAGAAAGGCCTTCCCGCACGGTCCCCGTCCCAGACGTAACCCCGATTGGGAAGCATCCTTTCTCTCCCGAATACCATGATAGAAAGGGCAGGCTTCCGCCGCACACCAGGGCAACCCAAGCTACTAAGTTTACTAGGCCTATAAAAACACTAGCATATGATTAGTACGTTCAAACTTGCTCAATGGGGCCAACAACAGACGGTCCTTAACCGACACAGACGGGGCTACCATCGTGAAGGCCCAGCCTTCTCCAACCATCCTATACAAACAATTCCCGTCTGGTCTCAACAAATCCTAAATCCATCTAGTACAATACAGGGTGATTCCTAACTCGCGAGTGGGACCTACCACTCGACTTCTACCGTCCGCTAGCCAGTAAGCATAGCAAGTTCTAACGTATCCTAGACCACATCTACAAAAATAGGACACAAAGGTAGTATATGGAAGGGTAGTCCTAGTGCAGTTCTAAGGTTTCACATCAACTCCTAATAAACCTAATGCACAATCAATTAATAGCCCAATCAAGTGAGAAAATAAAATCCTAAATAGGGAGGCATGCACCGAGGCTTGCCTGGCTCAGGAGTGTAGCTAACTGGGTCGGCAGGGTCAGTGTCCTACTGCTGCTCCTCCTGTGCCTCCTCCTCCGGCAGCTGGAAGTCCAGGGGCTCCGGAGTCGTCTCTGTCACTACACGTTATGACAAGGAGTAATACAAAGTTAGATGCAAGAATATGATGCAATTAATGATTTAATTACTTGATAGGACAATCATTTACACTGTAAGTGCAAACGATTAACTTTGTTAATTAATTTCGTCTGGAGTATTTCCTTCATTGACTTTCAGTTAAGTTAACCATTTAATCAATCGTGAGTCGATTAAATAAATAATTCAAATTCCAATAATGAATTTATGTCCAGTGGCATTTTTCTGGTGAAAGCCACTACTGGAAGTGATTTATGGTGAAGTGTGACGATTTATTGTAATATGAATTATTTACAATAATTTAAACAATGCAGAGAACGATTTAAATAATAAGTAAATAATTAAACATCATATGACCATGGAAAAATGTTCTGTAAGTGTGTTAACAGTAGCTTAACGAGCTTGCAAGAGATCAATATTTATGGAGCAACAGAAAATTAATTATGAATTAAACAATATCTGTACAAAAGTATTTTTACAGAAAACAGAGAACAAGTTTTGTGTGATTTGGCGTTTTTTTCTGGATAGATCTGAACATAAGGAATCCAACAAAATTTGTTTCGCAGTTTTTGAGGTGTATTCGATTTATTATGCATTTTACAAACTTCTGGTAATTTATGAGTAATTAACTAAATTTGGAAAGGAATGGAAATTTGGCCGGCCAATCAGATCCAAGCAACACAGGGGACATAGGGTTCCTGCCGCAGCGGATCTGAGCCTGACCACAAAAGATCTGGCCACTTGCGTGCAAAGGCACACCGAGGGCCATTGAGTCGGCCACACTAGATCCCGTGTGGCCACACACGATCCCGAGTGTGTGGTCACCGGCGTGGTGGCCGGCGTCACGCCGGAGCGTGGCGGCGCATCGCCGGAACGGTGTTTTCGGCGGCCAAACAAGGAATGGAGGTCACGGGGAGATAAAGTAAGCGATGTGGGTTTCACCTCGACGAACTGGAGAGGGCTGCGATGGCCGGAGGGTGCTCGGCGGCGAGCGGCGGCAGAAAGAAGAAGACCGGCGACGTAGCGGAGGCGGAGAAGTGGTCGACGATGTTCACCCGTTGGCCCCTCAGCTTCACGGAACCGCGGGTATTGTTGGCGCACAACGTGTCGACGTCAAGGCGGTCGGGAGGGTGGTCGGAGCGGATAGCTTCCCGTGGCGGAGAAATCCGGCGATGGGGAAAAGTGAAATGCCGGCGCGCACAGCTGCAGAAACGGAAAAAGGAAGGGTGAGATGGGTGCGCACGCGCGAGGCTCATCTCGGTGCACGACGTCTCGACGACGAGACTCACCGGATCTGAGGAATTCGACGGCGAGGTTGGAGTGCACGCGCAGCCGGACTTGGCGACGAAGGTGCAATTCGTGCTCCTCATCCCCAGTCACGAGCCATGGGGGCCATGGTGAGCTCACGGCGTCGCAAGGAAGCCTTCTTGCCAAGCAGCTCAGCTCGGAGTAGCTCGTCAGCGGCGGAGCTCAAGCTCGGCGGGGGCGGCAGTTAGGTTTAGGGTTTGGGCGACGGGGAAAAGGGAAAAATGGCGAGGGAGAGAGTGGGAGAGGATCAGGCTCGCTTCTTGACGCCTCGGTGGGGTCGGGAGCGGGCCAGGGGCGGTGCGGCAAAGCCGTACGCCGACGTCCACGCGGCGTCGTCCTTCCGCGCGCGCAGTGAGAGAGAGGTGGCTGACGAGTGGGCCCGACGGCATCTTTCGAATTTTCGGATTTATTCAAACTGATATTTTCTCCAAACTTTGGAACACAGTTTGGCCTAGCAAACAAGCTCCAAAATTAGCAAATGTGGTACCATTGGAAAGCTTGTGAAAAGATCTACTAACTGGCCAACATGCACATCTGGACACCAAAGGGATTTGAAATGGCAGCTGGTTAAAATACAGTACTTTCTAAGCTTTGGGGATTTTTATTAGGGAACCAGATGAATTTCAAAAATCACGAAACATTCTCCATAATTCTTGTTTCAGAAGTGCTATCCACTGGTATTTTTGGTTGCTCAAGTTGTTATTGAAAATTTTGAGTTCCTTCAGAAGCTTGGATTTGACAATTGTTTGCAAATTTGAATTTCGAATTTAAACTTGATTTGCTTTTGGTTCTGCTCAGGTTGTGATGTGTGGGCTATCTGGTTCCAGTGACACGGGGTGTCACAGCCCTCCCCCCTTAAAAGAATCTCGTCGCGAGAAGAGCGAAAGGCGAAAGAGCGAAGAACAAGATGCAAAATTGGAACAACTAAATAACGCACCTCGGAGGTAGAAAACCAGGAAAATGGGAGTTCAAGAACTCCGCTGTCTCCCAGGTGGCCTCGGCCTTAGAGTGGTTGCTCCATGGCACGTTATAGAATCTGGTAGTGCTCTTTCTGGTGACTCGGTCCTTCTGATCAATGACCTTGATGGGCTGCTTTGGATAAGTGAGATCTGGCTCAAGCTGCTTCACACCACTAACCACAACATCTGCTGGAGCTTTCAAACACTTTCTCAACTGGGAAACATGGAAGACATTGTGAACTCCAGAGAGATTTGGTGGCAACTCCAATCTGTAAGCAACAGGTCCACATCTCTCCACTATCAGAAAAGGTCCAACAAACCTAGGGGAAAGCTTTCCCCTTATTCCAAATCGCCGTACACCCTTCATTGGGGAAACACGAAGGTATACGCGATCGCCAATCTTAAAGATCAATGGTCGACCTCTCTTGTCTACATAGCTCTTCTGTCGAGACTTAGCTGCTCTCAAGTTGGACTGAATGTGTCTCACGGTCTCCTCAGCCTCTGCTATCAACTTAGTCCCAAAGGTGAATCGCTCGCCAGACTCAACCCAGTTAAGGGGAGTGCGACAGCGACGTCCATACAAAGCCTCAAACGGTGCCATCTTGATGCTCTCCTGATAACTGTTGTTGTAGGAGAACTCTGCGAGCGGCAAACATTTCTCCCAATCCTTGGTGTGAGTTAGCACGCAAGCACGAAGTAAGTCCTCGAGAATCTGATTCACCCTCTCAGTCTGTCCATCTATCTGAGGGTGGTAAGCAGCACTGCGGATCAATGTGGTGTCTAAGGAAGCATGCAACTGCTCCCAAAAGCGAGAAACAAACTGAGGTCCTCTATCTGAACTGATGGTCTTGGGCACTCCATGCAAACAGACAATCCGCTCAATGTACAACTCAGCATACTTCACCTTAAAGCGGGTGTGCACGAGGATGAAATGAGCTGACTTGGTCAATCGATCAACAATCACCCAAATAGAGTCATGCTTCTGTGATGTGAGAGGTAACCCAATAATGAAATCCATACTGATATCCTCCCACTTCCAAGCAGGAATACTTAAAGGCTGCAACAATCCAACGGGCTTCACATGATCTGCCTTGACTCTTTTGCAAATGTCACACTCAGAGACAAACTGTGCGACCTCCCGCTTCATGCAGGTCCACCAGAAGCGACTCCTCAAGTCCTGATACATCTTGTTGCTGCTAGGGTGGATAGAATACTTGGACGTGTGCGCCTCATCAAGAATCTTCTTGTGCAACTCAAAGTCCTTTGGAATCACCAATCTGTCCTTGAACCTAGGACTCCATCCTCATCCTCTCTGAAACACTTGACTCTAGCCTCCCCAAGCTTGAGTCTCCTTTTGAGGTGACCCACTTTCTCATCCGTCTTCTGTGCTGCCACAATCTCATCACGCAAGGTCGGAACAAGTGATATATTGGCCAAAGAGCCATAAGCATACACTCGAAGACTGGGCTTTGCCTCTGCATAGGGAGCAGCGATAAGATTATTGCAATGAGCCTTGCGACTCAAAGCATCAGCAACCACATTAGCCTTCCCCGAGTGATAGTGAATCTCCAAGTCATAGTCCTTGATCAGCTCTAACCATCTCCGCTGACGCATATTCAGATCTGACTAAGTGAAGATATACTTGAGGCTCTTGTGATCTGTATAGATATGCACCAGATTTCTCAACAAGTAATGCCGCCATACTTTCAACTCTGCTAGCTCATTAGGGGGCATCTTGTACGGCCTCCTATAGATAGGTGTTGTGCCTGGCTGCAAGTCAATGCGGAACTCCACATCACGATCTGGTGGCATGCCCTGGCAAATCATCTGGGAACACATCTGGGTACTCACGCGCCACAGGTATCATATCCAGACTCTTGCCCATGGCTGGTGCACTGACGGTCGCGATGGGGCCAACAAAGATAGCTGAAGAGTGGCCTTGCCATGCATAGGAGAATCCAAGTGAACTGAACGAAGAGATATATCAAGAACAGCCTTATGGAACTTCATCCAGCTCATCCCAAGAATCACATCTAAACCCTGACCGTCCAACACAATGAGATGGGTCGGGTAGATGTGTCGAGCGAGATCAAGAGGGGCTCTGCTAACGAACCGGCGAGTGGCAATACGGCCTCCTGGAGTACTGATCAGATAGGGAGCATTCATAGAAGATAGAACAAGACCCAAACGGCGAGTGCAAGATAGGCTGATAAAATCATGGGATGCACCTGAATCAAACAAGATAACCACGGGCTCGTGACGCATAGAGAACGTACCAGCAAGAACCTGCTGACCCTCTGGAACCTCCTCTGCTGTGGTGTAGTTGATGTTCCCAGTCCTGACTGGCGCGTTCCTGCCCTGCTAGCGCTGCTGTCCTGCTGCCTGAACTGGAGCCTTCTGCACGTTATTCTGCCTAGGTGATGCACGGCAGTCACGCGCGAAGTGCCCCACCTGTCCACAGTTGAAGCACGGGAAACCTCTGCCTGCCTGCTGCTGCGGGCGCTGCTGCTGCTGCTGCTGTGACTGTCTCTGAGCAAACTGCTGCTGCTGCTGTGGCTGACGCTGGTACTGTGGAGGTGCAAGGTACCGCTGCCCATTGGGGGCGGTGTACACTAGACGTGGCCTGGCTGAAGTACTGCCAGACGGTGCTGCCACAGCCTTCCTCTTCCTCTTGTCCTCCTGATGTGCCCTGATGGCATCCTCCATCACTATTGCTGCACTGACAAGCTCGTCGAATGTACCACCGGCGTTAAGGACAAGCCGGGACTGGAGCTTTGTAGACAGGCCCCTCAAGAAACACGCCTTCCGCTTGGCGGGAGTGTCCACCTGATCTGGCGCAAACTGAGCAAGGTGGTTGAACACCTGGGCGTAGTCGAACATGTTCCTGCCTCCCTGCCTGAGGTCCAGGAACTCCCTAAGCTTCCGCTGCATGATGCCAGGCGGAATGTGGAACAAGCGGAAAGCCTCCCTGAACTGTGCCCATGGCACCTGCTGACCGGCCGGAAGAGTGGCAAGGTGAGCTGCCCACCATCCTCCAGCCGACCCCTGAAGCTGTTATGCCGCGAACAGCATCTTCTGCACCTCTGTGCAGGCAGGAAGGAGCCCAAATTTGGACTCGACAGTGCGCAGCCAGCACTCCGCGTCCATCGGGTCAGTGGACCCAAAAAAGCCAGGCGGATGAGTGGCCAGGAAGTCTGCATAGGTGCAGCCCGGCTGTGGACTCCGACGATTGCCACCCTGCTGGGTGACGGCCTGAGCAATGGTCCATGAGGATATCTGTCTGGTTGGCCATCATCTCCGCCAGATTGTGCTACGGGGGTGGTGGCGATGGCTGGCAACACGGCGGCATTCTGCCAATTAGACATCACCACGGTTAGCTCCAAGAACAAGATATTCAATATGGCAGAATTGAAATGCAAGAAAGGCCGTAAGCATCCATTTATGGAGAGTTTGCAAGAAAAACATCACAAACTGCTTCAAACTGAACAACCATGCTAAACAAAATTTAGAACGTGGTAAAGGACTTCTGGAGGATCGTAGGAAGTAGCTACATGAAGCCTTTCACGCACAAACACAGCTGCAACGGTCCTTCAAAGCAACAGACTTAAATCTGTCTTAACTGCGAGCAGCAGTTACAAAAATTACAACTGGCACTTCTAGGGACGTCCAAAGGGCCAAGTCAGAACATCAAACATGTAGATAACTTCAAGATCTTTCCAACGAGTGCTCGAACACCTCAAACGGACAAGCAGAACTGGAGATATCAAATTTTGAAGGTGGCAGACAGATTCTGGAAAACTGGTCGAAGCTAAAAATTTGGTTTCAATTGGTCGACAGATTTGAAGGGGATACTGATAGAACCGAAAGGGGAACTCTGAAGCAAAGTTTTAGTTCATGTTCTAATCTTTCCAGAAAGTCTTGGTTCATTGAATTTGGTCAAGTGTTTTTGGAGTTATGAATTTTTGAAGTTAGCTTGTCAGTCTAAAATTTCTGGATGATCTGAATTTCGTAGAAATGTTTTAAGATGAATAAGCAATGCATGCTCGTTCCTGCACGTCCTCACAAAATAAAAAGGTGCCCAGTATAGCAGGCTGTAGACATCGGTGGCAACTAAGTCGCACTCAACAAACATTTTCTACACGATCTACGCGCAAGTTAGTGTACCTGCAGAAAGCACACAACGTCACCTCAACCAATCTACACAGGTGACGTACTCCAATAAAGTGTAATGCATGGCTCAATCACATCTCAACACCTGCAACTTCACCTCATAAACTCGATGGCTCATGGAACAGAACAAACTCCACCACCAAACTCCGGAGCCATGCAGGTCCTTACCTTCTTACCTGGTCGTTGGTGCGTCGTTACAGAAAAATAACAATCAACTCCTATTACCACCTGATACTCTAACAATCAACTCCTATTACCACCTTCTTACCTGGTCGTTGGTGAGTTTTTACTTGAACATTTCTCACATAAGGTTTTTAATGAGGTAATATGTGCAAATACAACTTGCATAGCTATTGCACTCTTTTTTCTATATGAGTTGTCACTTTAAGGACGCTCTTGCATGGTTTTGAGGAAGCAATATTATGCAATATAAGTAACGATGCCATGTACTCTTTTCTCTATTTTTTTTTCCACTGGGTTTTTATGAAGGAGTTTTTAATGAGATATGGGTGTCGTGGTAAAATGCTAAAAGGGAAGTGTTATGCTACAAGAATTGGAGGAGGAAAGAAAGTTCAAGGAGAATCTATCCTTGTCTTACTCCATGTGGGCAATTTACCAAATAGACGGATTCCTACTATGAACAGGAGAGCCTCCGGATAGAAATAGTGAAGTACCCTAATGATGTAAATTACCATTTTATCCTTAATAATAAAGAGAAGCTCTACTCTACATCTATGTCTTTGTCTCTTGTCTACTTGTGCATGAGTGGGACGTGGAGGGAGAGTTTCTGTGCACCGATAACGTTGCACAATCAACATCCTATTGAACCACGGGAGGAAGCTGAAGCGTCTCCGCATTTCGTAGGATCGAGTCGGAAGTGCCGGTGAACGGACACAACAGTACAATCATATAAAAAGCACAATTTAAGTCTTTAAGTGATTACATTAGTCCAATTAAAACAATGAGTACACAGCGGAAGTCATAAGGATACAAGTCCATAGGAAGTAAAGATACAAGCGCACGCGCTCACGATACTGTCCACCTCCACCCGTAGAGTCAGGGATAAAGGAGCTACCTGCAATAAAACATAAAGAGCCAAACCCTGAGCAACTAATACTCAGCAAGACTTACCCGTCAACGTGGCTATCTACAGCCGACTCCTAATATACAAGGCTACAAAAGGGTGGCTGACTCGATAGCATAACTCGCACTAATTACTTGATCCTTACTTTCAAATTTTATTTTCAAGTTAAGTACTTATCCAGTAAAACAGTGTACATGTATCTAAAACAGATATAAAGTAACAATACATCAGATAAGCAGTATACAGTAAAGAGATATAAATAACAGTACTAGTCATCATCATCAAGCATATCACACTACGATCTGGCGCAGTGAACAAGGTTGCTCTTGACTGAGAGCGGCGGCATCGATGTACATCCTGCAGGAGAAAACCTGACCATATGCCGCACACGCGTAAAGTCGCATGCAGCAACTGTTCGCAAAGATCCCCCTGAAGCTAGGCTGGGTCCAACCCCTCCCGAGAAAGGCCTTCCTGCACGGTCCCCGTCCCAGACGTACGCCCCGATTGGGAAGCATCATTTCTCTCCCGAATACCATGATAGAAAGGGCAGGCTTTCGCCGCACACCAGGGCAACCCAAGCTACTAAGTTTACTAGGCCCATAAAAACACTAGCATATAATCAGTACGTTCGAACTTGCTCAACGGGGCCAACAACGAACGGTCCTTAACCGACACAGACGGGGCTACCACCGTGAAGGCCCAGCCTTCTCAAACTATCATATACAAACAATTCCCCGTCCGCTCTCAACAAATCCTAAATCCATCTAGTACAATCCAGGGTGATTCCTAACTCGTGAGTGGGACCTACCACTCGACTTCTACCGTCCGCTAGCCACTAAGCATAGCAAGTTCTAACGTATCCTAGACCACATATACAAAAATAGGACACAAAGGTAGTATATAGAAGGGTAGTCCTAGTGCAGTTCTAAGGTTTTACATCAACTCCTAATAAACCTAATGCACAATCAATTAATAGCCCCAATCAAGTGAGAAAATAAAATCCTAAATAGGGAGGCATGCACCGGGCTTGCCTGGCCGAGGAGTGTAGCTAACAGGGTCAGCGGGGTCAGTGTCCTGCTGCTGCTCCTCCTGTGCCTCCTCCTCCGGCAGCTGGAAGTCTAGGGGCTCCGGAGTCGTCTCTGTCACTACACGTTATGACAAGGAGTAATACAAAGTTAGATGCAAGAATATGATGCAATTAATGATTTAATTACTTGATAGGACAATCATTTACACTGTAAGTGCAAACGATTAACTTTGTTAATTAATTTCGTCTGGAGTATTTCCTTCATTGACTTTCAGTTAAGTTAACCATTTAATCAATCGTGAGTCAATTAAATAAATAATTCAAATTCCAAAAATTAATTTATGTCCAGTGGCATTTTTCTGGTGTCACAGAAGCTCTCCTATTTAAGTTGATGTACATCATTGCACTAGCTAGGTGAAATTAAACCACTAGCCACATGTAGCTTTGGAATTTCATATGAGTGGGCATTTGTTGGGCCGAATTCCAACGGAATGCCGCACGCAAAAGAATTCAACATCGCATAACAAAAGAATGAATAATTATATATTTTTATTTATATAGTCACGTGGGAATGCATCTTCACCTAAGTTTTCACTGATTAGGCACACAACAATTGCTTGTCACGAACAGCATCGGACTACAAAAGGCAGAGATCAGAGGACAATTATATTGATGATGAAACATGCGATTAACTGCAACAAAGTACGTACAGCTCAAATCTTATTCGATACTTACGTTGAGCACATATCTGCTGGTGTGCACGAAAGGGTCTAGTTAGTACACAACACCGCACATATATACGAACAAACGCGCACATGCATCGAGGCGAGGCGTGACAGTACTGTAGGCGTACGTCGTGGAGTTGAGCTAGCTAGGAGGTAGCCTGCTGGAGCACAACTTAGTTCCTTCTCGTGACCCTGACGGCGAGCCCGTTCTTCATGTAAAGTATGATGGCCAGCTTGGGCTGGACGACGTGCTCCGGCACGACCTCAACGGCAAAGTTCCAGAGCACGGCCGCCGCGGCAGTCTTCATCTGCACGAAGGCCAGATCCTTGCCGAGGCACGTCCGCGGGCCCGTGTTGAAGGCGAAGAACTTGTACGACGGTTCGTAACGCAGCTTCCCGTCCTGGGTGATCCACCTCTCCGGCACGAACTCCGTGCAGTCCTTGCCCCACACGCCTTCCATCCGGCCCGTGGAGTAGTTGAACACCAGCACGGTTTCGCCCGCCTTCACCTTGTGGCCGCTCGGCAGAACGTCATCCGCGACGGCCGACTTGTGCTCGAACGGGATGGCCGGGTACAGCCTCAGGCACTCGCACAGCGCGGCATGCAGGTACACCAGGCTGCCGAGCTCGCTCGCGTCGAAGCTCACAAAGCCGCCAACCGTGTCCTTGTTATTATCATCTCGGCGGGAAGCGATGAGGAGGGACAGCTCGTGCAGGAGCCTCTGCTCAACGCGTGGGTTTTTGGACAGGAGGTAGAAGAACCACGAGAGCGTGACGCCCGTCCCGTCACGGCCCGCGATTAAGAGGGTGACGGTCATGTCACGTAAGAAGTCGTCGCTAAAGTTGTCGTCGTGACAGAGGAAGGATGACAGCAAGTCATCCGCGGAGTCGCCGTTCAGCTTGTCGGTGCGGCGGCGGCGTTGGGCGATGGCCTCGGCGACGAAGCCGTCGATCGTCTTGCGAGCCGCGGCCATCTTCCTCTCCGATCCAACTCCCAGCCTTCTCATCAGCTTCCACCACGGCGCCGGGACGACGTGCCGGAGGAAGAACGTCTCCGACGCGTCGCCGACAGCACGCGAAAAGGGAACCTCAGGCAAATCGGGCGCCAGGCACCCTGGGTCCACGCCGAGGACGATGCCGCAGGATACGTCAGACGATAACCTCAGGAACACGTCCTGCAGATCGCACGACCTTCCCGCGTCGGCCGCATCGGCAAGGAGAGGCAAGAGGCTCTCCTCCACCTCGTCCCGGCTGCACCGTGCCGCGAAGGCGCGGAACCGGGAACCGGAGAAGAGCGTCTGGATCATGGTCCGCTGGTAGCGCCACGAGTCGCCGTCGGCCGTGAGAATGCCGCGGCCAAGGAGGTCCAAGATCTTGGCAAAGTGGTCGCCTTTGGGGTAGTTGGCGAAGTTGGACGTGAAGATGTGGCGCACGTTGGAGGGGTCGCAGGTGCACAAGTACCTGACGCCGGTGACGCCCCCGCGGAGCTCGAAGTTGTGGCCTTGGGCGGCCAAGCAGCCGGTGACCCAGTCGTGGAGACGATGGATGTTTGCGATCACGGGGACGAGATGGCCCAAGACTGGCCACTCTCTCGGCACAACAGCGTTGGTTTCCAGGCGATAGTAGTATGAGATCAAGCGGTAGCAGCAGACAAGAGAAACTAGTGCTGCTAGGAGCAAGGAGGACGCAGTCGTTGGGGCATCCATGTCTTGGCACCACTGGATGAACAAGAGCTAGCTAGCTGCGGTACTCCGGTGATCCGGCTCCACCTGCTATTTATCGAATGCTGGGAGATGGTGGTGATACGTGGGTCCATCCGCTTCCTCTCTTTTTCTGCATTTGTTTTTTAGGGAAGTCTGCATTTTCTAGAGACGGGATGATGTGCCCGGGCCCCAAGGTCCACAGCGCAGTGGTCATCAGAAACGTAAGTAATGCACTCATCTTTTATATATTAAATGCGGTGCGTTATGTAAGAAAGGAACTGCAACTCGACGTGTATTTAAAACGCGTCTCCGATGTTAGATATATTGAAGACGCGGCTACACTAAACACGTCTGCAATGTGTTTTTTCACTATATCCACGTCTGGTATATAAACATGTAGCAGACGCGTTTTGTTTGCCCCGCGTCTGCCATACGAGGCCCTGTCATGACAGACTCAGGTATACAACCCGCGTCTCCTAAAAACTACACCCGGACCCGAAGTTTTGTTTCGTTTCAGCTTATTCCCGGATCGCCTCGCGTCCGCTGGTCCCGATCCCCACCACCCCTTCTCCAGCTTATCCATTCGCTCCTCTCTCCTCTCCACTCCCAATCCCCCGTCCTCTCTCTTCTCTCTAGATCCGGCTGCATCGGCAAGGCTGGCCGAGGCTGCCGGCAGAGGTGTTCGCAGCGCAGGCATGCCGGCCATCGAGCGGCCGGCGGCCGGCAGCTATTCCACTCCCTCCTCTTTGCACCCTAGCCGCCGCCCTCCATCGTCCCCACGCCGCCCCCCGCTCCGCCGCGCATACGCGGCTAGGGAAGTCGTGCAGCGTCACCAGGAACCCGCCCCTCAGCCGGATTTACGCCACCCCCGCAACTTCGCCACCTGCTGCCGCCCTCCATCTTCTCCACACTTCCCTCCCTGCCGGTGTGCATCGGCGCCAGAGAAGTTGTGCTGCGCCCCGAGGAACCCGCGTCTCGTCTGGATCTATGCCGTCCCCGCCTCATCCGCCATCTCCGCCGCCCCGAGCTCGGCGTCCGCCGTCCTCATAGAGGTCATCTTCCACGAGGCCCTTCGTCCACCCCCAAGGGCCCAAGGGCCCAGGCTGCTCGACGTTGATGCCGTCTGCCCCGGCCTGCTCGCCGTCAGCACTACGAGCACCACCACCACCACGGTGCGTGCTGGCGGCGCGAATCCATCTCGTGGAAAACCTGCACGGCGCCCGTCTGTCGTCGCCATTGAGGTCTGATCCTGGGCTAGATTCGATCGCCATCCAAACAAACGCACAGTAACAGTCACTTTGTGAATATTGCTGTCGAGTTTCAGTATCAGTCTGTGCTGTCAGTTTGTGAGCGCGGCATCCTCTCCCTATGGATCTGGATCTGGTGCGGGCGACCTGAACTTGGAGCTCGAGGGCGGCTGCTTGGACCTGAAACTCGGGGGGCGGCGACCTGGACCTGCACGGCTGTGCCACCTGCTCAACTCTTCTCCGGCTGTCTCCTCTGCTCGTGCGCTTGCGGTGCATTGCTGGTTGCTGCCTTGCTCTTCTACTCTTCTATATGTGCGTGCTTAGTATGACAGAACCCCTCTGGAACTGGGGCATGCTGCTGTTGTTCCGTTGGCGTGATTTCGTGAAGGGCCGATAGCCATGCGTGCAAAGCTAGCACCCATCGACGAGTAGCGGGGACTGGTGATGATGTTCCAGTGCGTCTTGCAAGCTGCAAGATCCATTCAGTAAAAAAAGAAAAGAAACACCTAGGATTCTTAACATTCCTAGATCTAAAGTCCCCACAAATCTCACGGTAAAACAGGAAATAGAAATCCAAAATCACCTTCTTGCAAAGGCACACCCAGAGACGTTGGATGATGCAAAGTGAAAGGTTGGATTTTCATTTGCATGTCCTCACTGATTCCTTACATGTGCTCCGATTTGATTCCCAGGAAGGCACGTGTGGATTTTGAACCCTTAAAAAACTTTGAAAAAAAATACACTACAAGGATTTACATTATGTAAATCTTGGCTTCGGGTAAAGTATTTGTAGCTTCCTTCAGTCTTCTTACATTTCACATCTAGATTGCACCATAATATGTTAGTATGTATTGAGTTGCATGCACCAACCAATTCACTCAAAAGTCGAAGCTGGTAGAAAAAGGTAGGCAATTCACTTATACTCTAACACTCCTCCTCACATGCAGGCTCCCTCAGGCCACAAACGTGAAATATTAGAGCGGGTAGCAATTTATTTAATAAATCGCGTCAGCCAAGATTCGAACTCAATTTATTTATACTCCAACACTATGGAGTATGATTGCTCAAAATATGACTCTGTGGCTCGAGCGCTACCTCATGCTCCGTTTAGTTGCAGGCATGGGCGTTCACTTGAACAATAAAAAATTTTGGCGCAAAAACAACAACTCAAAGTAAAGATAAATTGTTGATATTTGATAAAAAATTATTTTTGCACAATCATATGTCCACTAGAATTGAAATTCGAACACAAGATAATGAAACATAAGTATCAACTGAAATCAGGGCAATATTTAACTTCACAAGCAGCAGAATAAATAAATCAAACAAAGGTCAGAAGTGCATATGAGGCATGTAGGTCCGTTTTTACATTGTAAGTGTGCATTTAAAGATGACACTGAGTTTAAGCACACAAGAAGCTTAATGTAAGAAACTATTATATGCAAAATAATATATATACATCATTACTAGACTTTAACAGATATCATCTACACATATTACATTATCCTAGCCTTGTTGCCCGTCATTGTTGTTGAGCGGTCATCAATATGTCATAGCTGATATGTTTCGTCACACCCCAGAAAATGTTTGGAATATTGTAATCACCAGTGTCAAACTATCAACAATTTTCACGAGAAGTTCAAACTAGAACCATGGGGATAACTTAACATTGATGACTACATATCGTCGATGGCTTCTATCAATGTTTTTATTATTATTATTATTATTTTTTGACAGAAACATCATGGGAAGCCCTGACTGGGGTGATTTCACTTCTTGCTGCCATTTTGAAAACTGTCATAGAAGGTAAGACGTCTTATATAAGCTCTTTCATATTAGATCAATTAGAACAGACTGCTATCGTATTATTGTATTGTCAACTGAAACTATATATATATATATATATATATATATATATATATATATATATATATATATATATATATATATATATATATATATATATATATATATATATATAGGCCAGCGCTATTTAGTACCCAGGGTACTGAATAGCTTATTCAGTACCCAGGCCGGACTAGCACACCAGGCCAGCCGGGTTCTCACCAGCACGCACCCGCCTGGTTTTCATTGCTCGGAATCATATAAATGCAAATCACACTAGCGCATGCATTAAAACTCCAGCTGTGCATGCATGCATGCGGCAAAGGCACCTCGTCACCCTTCCATGTACTATTAGTTTATTCCTTTTTTATTTGTTTCTACCAACAATGCAAACCGGAAGTTCTGCTTGTTGATTGCCAAGTCCTATAACACCATAAAAAAATCATTTGTTACGCAGATTCTTAGGGTGCAGTGACACGTGCAAGCTTTCTTTCCTTTCTTTACCACTATGTACTCCATAAACCAAGGTCGTAAATAATATTTGTCATAATCATAAACAGGTGATATTTTAAATGAAAAGGACCAATCCACCAGAACCATAAAAATCTTCAAGATTTAATTTTCGAGTATTTGATATGTTCTTATACTTTCATGCAGAAAACAAGGTCCATGATGAATATTTTATGAAGAAAAAGAAATTTTACTATCGAGACAACAATTATTATTTTTTCAAAACCAACTATTTACGATTTGTTTCGGATAGACTGACCTAAGTCTCTCATGTTACTTAAAAATTAATGGTCCTTATAGTTTGAGTTTGGGACGTGAAATCACAAGGAACCAAACCATATATTTCATTTGCTCCAAGGTGACACATTTTATAGTTAAACTGGGAGTCATCATGCATACTATATTGTAAAGCCTCAACATCCTTTTGCATTATTTGTGATCTAACGTGAAATCATAAGGGTTAGCCTGGTTGGAGCATAAAAACTAGTATTGTGAATCATCAAGCTCAGAATGTCTAAGTAATTTAACTGTTCCGTTTTTAGTGTAAAACTAGTAATTTGAGATCATAAATTTCTCATATTTTTATTTTAGAAATACCCGTTAAGAGTATAACTCATAAAACGTTTAACAGAGAAAACTTTTATAGTATGGTTTGGCCATATAAAATAGTGATTTTAGTGCCAAGTTCACTAATGTGAGAAAACATGAAAATAAATTAGCCTGACCAATCAATAAAAACCAATGATGTTAAGTTTTATAGTTACAACACTTGACAGTAAAATTTTCATATGCAACATAACAATTTTATGATCATGGGTTGAGCCATAAAAACCTTTTCATGTAATCGTAAAATAGTGCTAGTTCTTACACTCACAACCATTGTTAGTAAAAGATTATTCGAGGCTATAAATTTGCAAATGACGTGTGTGTCTTCAAGTACAAGTGTAGTACAAAAATAAGTCACGAACATAAATATTAACATGTCAAGTCATAAAGATTACATGGCTGGAGTATAATAAAGAGTGATTTGGGTCACGTATATATATGGAGACATATAAAATTTTGATGTGAAATCCAAATTTTTAGAGACGAAAAGTTGTAAAAAAACATCAGCTAGTAATATAAGTTTTAGCATGTCAAAATCATAAAAAGTTTATGTTTGTACGTAGTATAAAGTCGTAAAATATTTTGGGTAGGGTCATAAAAACTAGTGACGTGAAATCATAAATTTCAAAACTTGCATGTTGTAAAGCTTTTTTGTTGGGACATAAAAACTTGCGATTCAAAATTGTAATTTCAGACCGTGTAAGCTGTAAATAAAGATTTTTAAGAGTTGGGTATAAAAGCTGTTGATTCAAAATCATAAACATTTTTTGTCACTTTTACATACCAAGCAAAATTCATCGTTGCTACTCTTGTTCTGAAATAATGTCCGTACTATCAGAGTTTATATTTATAGTTAAAAGATAAGGATTTTATAGCTTGAGATGCAATGGCATAACGCTCAGCATGTGTAAATCTAAATCACAAATATTTGCAGCCCAAGGACATAAATAACTAGAGTACTATTTGTAATTTTGAAGATGTTGAATCATAAAAACTTTGCAGTGCCGAAGTGTAGAAACTTGGTAGCTCATTTTTGAAATGTGTGTGGATCATAAACAGCTGTAGTGCTGAAGTATAAAACTTGTAATGCATAGTTATAAAAAAATTGGATTTTCAAATATGTCGAATCATAAAAACTTTGCAGTGCTTTAGTATAAAAACTTAGTAGCTCATTTCTGAATGTGTGTGGATCATAAAGAGCTGCAGCGCTGAAGTATAAACCTGGCAATGCATAGGTATAAAAATATTTGGAATTTTGAAATGTCAAATTGTAAAAACTTGTTGTGCTGAAGTATAAAAACTTGGTAGCTCAGTTTGAAATGTTCGTGGATCATAAAGAGCTACAGCGCTGAAGTTTAAAACTTGCAATGTATAGGTATAAAAATATCAATCCAAATTATTTCCTCTGCGAAGAACATGGAAAGTAAGTATATTAGCTCATTCTCAATGGAGGATACAAAGCGTAAAAACAATGATTTATACAGCTTTTTTTCAATGATCAATATACATGTGGTGAATCAGTTTCTTCAACGATCATTATACACCTGCCATTTGTCCGGATAGGGAACACTAACATCTCTAACCGAATAACACTCAACCTCCTACTTACCGAGCCCATAGATTAGTTGAATCTTAGTTGTTAATGACAAATTCTCCAGCAACAGCAATGCCATGAAACCTACAATCCAGAATGAGCTCGTCACTGATCCAGATGACAAACTACTACGACACCCAAATCTCCATTAAATTAAACGGGTTGCCTTCTCCACTTTTTATGCACCTGAAATCAAAACAAGGGAAGCATGAGAAGGGCTGCGGGGAAAGAGAAACACCCAAACCGAAACAAAGAACCCCGTGCTTGCCTTTAGTATAAGCAGATCCTCAGGGCAGAAACTATTGCGCCCGTCAGCATGTCGCCGCCGAAGCTGTTGATGCCTCCCCTCGTCGATGATGTTGCTTAATTCATTGGAATCGATGGTATAGCTGGATCTCGCCGGATCGAATGCAAGGCCGTGCTCGCCGGTCATGGACGCAAGGAGAAAGCGAAGGACGGGATCACGTTTGCCCTCCTTGGTTCGCCGCCAGCCCGCACCAAAGAGATCGCCAGAAGACGGCGACGTCGCCAGATCTACCGTCGAGTTTGAAATGACGACGCCGACTGCAATTGAGGTAATCATTTGACAAAAGAAAATGAATTGGCAAAAAAAAAAGAAGATACGTACCTTGCCAGCATGGATTCTCTGGCCTGCGCATGGTTCATCGTGTGTTGCAATATGGCTCGTCGTTGACCTTGATGATGCGGATGGTGCTGTTGACAAGGATGTGCAAAGCTACGGCAAGGTGCCTTGAGAGAGAGAGAGAGAGAGAGAGAGAGAGAGAGAGAGAGAGAGAGATGAACAAATTGGAATGAGGGAACACGGCAGCCAAATCTTGAATAAAATGGAATGTCCAAAGCTACGGCAGCCAAATCTTGAGAAAATAAACCACAGCATTTATTTTCCATGTACAGAGGAAACAAGGAAACACAATTAGTGGAAAGGATCATATACTTGGTACGCGCATACATATCTCTCCTTAATTAATCCAAAAATTAAGGAGCATTGATTAGGTAATAAAATATTTGTATGCATGCTCCTGGTTGGTTTGTACGTGCATGCTTGGTCAGGTTGGGTCGGATGGCCTGGGTACTGAATAAGTTATTCAGTACCCAGGGTATTGTATAGAAGTTCTTTATATATATATATATATATATATATATATATAGAAAATCCATTTTACTCTCAGGTGTAGTTACTCCCACTTCTTAAAAATACCTATATACATAAAAAAAATCTATATAATAACTATACTGGTGACGCCTACGCTTCAGCAACCATGGTGTGTCAAGACGCACACTCCGGCAGAAGGCACGTCAACGACGACCAGCTTCCGGTTTGCTCTTGTAACTTTCAACAATGGGACTTCATCTCAAGGTCATGATGGCAGAGAACTGACGTCCCAAATTAACCTGGGGGTCGAGTAAAATCAAAGTGTCCCTCAAAAAACATATTAATTTGTATACTCTCAAATTGTTGATGTGTTTCCGAAAGATATGTCTTTAAGGTACGGTATTGAAGTGATACCTCCAAATATTTGGGTTTGCAAGTGTGTAATTTCAACATTGTAGTAGTGCTATATCATATATAAATAAATGTCGGGTTGCTTGCTCTATTATTTATGGTTGTTTCAGTGTATTTGTTACTCACACTGTTGGTTTTATCTTCAAACTTATCACCTGGCTATTCGCTCCATTCCTCTTCGATCCATTAGGATTTGAGTGGCAGAACCAGTAATATATTTAAGTATTTAGTTACGTAAATAAGTATATTCCCACTTTAGGGATATCATTTGAAATTTTTATGACAAGCTTATGTATCCAAGCGTTCTAAGTGATGTCCTTCTTTGCAATTATCAAAGGAGTCATTAAAAAACTAGACTATCACAAGTCTAGATTCTACTGACAAGAGGTTCTCATAAGAAGAAATACCGACTTGGCAAATGAGATATACTTTGACGTTCATGGGATCAAGGAGGCCCTTGAGATGAAAACAAGTGGATATTGAAACTGCTTAAAAAAAGGGACTTGGAAAACATTGCTTAGAAATATATAAACACCCTCATAAAATGATTCACATTTCTGGAAAAGTCTCATGAAGATCAAAAATCAAGTGCTAGAATGTGGTTCTTTCATACAAGATTAATGATGGAACACATACTTCTCAACCTTCTCATCCTGGCCTCTATAGCATTACGAATTAACCACATGCTATTGTAAACAATGTTCCAAGAACTACGTGTCGCTATATATATCTTTTAGACGAGCCTTAGTGGGGTATAATCTCAGTCATTGCCATAGCCTGGTAGCCAAGATTGGTCATTTCAACTTATCTGATGAGAGAGATACCATTAGTTGAGTTTCAATCAGAACAGACAATTCTCTGTCTGATGTATGTATGTATACATGATGAATCTGAACACTCCATTCTCTCTCACAAACTGATTTGAAAATTGAAAATTCCTATAATAATAAAGATCAAACATTTTCTTTGGTATTTCAAAAAGGTATAATATTAACAAAGGATAAACTTGCAAAATGCAACTGGAGTGGTATTAAAACAATCAAACATTTCTTCTTTGACTGTCACAATGCAAAAACTACTTATAGGATAGTTAATATTGCTATTGGCTTACCCTCTTAGATCTGTAGCTCATATGTTGGAGGATTGGCTAGAGGGGGTGCATCTTAAAGACAAAAAAAAGCTATATTAGTAAGGGCGGTAGCCCTATGTTGTGCCATCTAGCATTGTCGAAATGATGTGAGTTTTGACAATGTCAAATATTCCTTCTTTATGCAGGTTGTTTTCTTAGAAACGTCATACTGGCTGCAGTTATGGGCTTTGCTGTAGCGTGATGGGACAAAAGAGACACTTCGTTCAGTGAGAGCTTAGCAATATGGAGATTGTTTCCATGGACTTCTTTGCGAAGAGTGAGTGGAAATTTAATAATAGACTTTGTTTTTAATTCGTTTTCCTTGATCTCAGCCAGGGAACTGAACTAATTATAATAAGTCTGAACGTTGTGTGTGAAAAACACAAAGATGGGAGCTATTTCCATTTTCTAAAAAAAAATTGCGATTCATATTGAGCAAGGAATATATCTTACAGAGCCAGGATCGCATGCAAATATACATTCATTTATTCGAGAACAATATTCTGGTACACTGCTTCCATTACATGCTTAAGGAGTTCGGATGAACTATTATTGATTCACACAGACATGAACAGAGGTAACACAACGAATACGGGGTAGCATGCTTGAAATATAGGGTAAGCACGGATACGGGGTAATAATGAATGGAAGGCTAAGGTTCAATATTGGCTATCCACTTGTCCCTGCAGTTCGGTTGCCTTCACTTAGATTGGCATGCCTCTCGGCACAATCTTGTCCTTCATCCACATGTAAATAGGCACAATGACATAATATGCAGCACATAAGGTTCCCAAAAGGAAGCGTAGGAGGAAGGTGATGGGATTCACAGGCTTGCTGACATCCTCAGCCTTGGGACCAAGCTGCACAGAAAATAAGAATATATTTCGAAAGTCTTAAATCAGAACGATACATGCCCAATCAATGCATTGAAACTTCCAAATGAATCATTGAAAAAGAATGGTACCTGCAAAGGAGAGTCTCCATGATCTTTCTTCACACCTGTAACAGCGCATCCAATGATCAGTCCGAACCTGCGGACACCGCGGTACCACTTGGGTCCAATTCTTTTGAGCTTGACGTCCTCGAACCCAGCCTTGGTGAACCACTCTATGTATTCTTCTTCCTTGGGAAATAGCATCCACATATCAGCAAAAAATTGGGACAACCAGAAGGTTGGGTATACCGGGCCAATCACACAAGCTACTCCGCCAGGCCTCAAGACCCTGTAGGCTTCCTTGATTCCACGCTGGGGGTCAGGCCAATACTCGATGCTGGAATGTATCATGGCAGTTCAGTGTTTTGTACCAGAGCAGGGATCAATCAAGGATATGAATCGAAGCTAGTGAGATTTTTTTTTTCCGGAGTAATTAGTACTGAAGTGAAGTGAACGGAATAGTGACCTGCCAGCAGAGACGTAACGGTCAAAGGTGTCGGTGGGGAATGACAGGTCCTCGGCATCGCCCTCCGCGATGGTGATCCCCTTGAGCACCTCCTTCTTCCTCGCTTTCTCCAGCTGATGCGGGGACTGGTCCAGCAGCGTGACGTTCTCCGGGTCAACGTGCTTCACGATGCCGACCGTGGTGAACCCCGTGCCGCCGCCAACGTCGACCACCTTGAGGTGGCGGCTGTTGAGGTCGGCGGTCTCGAGCGCGTCCTTGCGCATGGCCTCGGTGTACTGCTGTGGGTTCAGGAGTTGGTCGTAGGCGATGGAGATGAAGCGGTAGAACCAGAAGGCCTCCTTCTTGTGCTGGATCAACCGCGGCGCCGAAATGGGTCGCGTGCCTTCTGAGGCGGGGAGGACGCTCGTCCGCTTGGCTTGGCCACGGACCCTAACCTGGGCAGTCGAGTGGGTCGACGCCATTGCTGCGGCAAGGAAGGGATTGTTTTTAGTGTACAGAGAGAAGAGCGCACGGACAGAATATTATAAAGACTTGAGCAGCTGTACGGTGTTTAGTCAGCTGCAACTTTCAATTGTGAATTAATCTATGATTGAGACGCGTTCTTGCTTAATTCGTTTTTTTTTTAGAAAAAAGAATGACATTCCAGCATCTGCCTGCGGAAAGCACTAAAGCTCACACTCACACAGCCTGGTTTATTACATTGAACCAAAGAAGAGAAAGAAATAACTTTAGTACATGGATATACCAGTACTAAAGGTTGTCTGCTCCAATGTCTAATGAGTTTTCTCTCCGCCTTCACGAGTTAGTGCCTATGTAATTGCTTGCAATTCAGCATACAGACCATCCAAGATACTCACCACGTATTCAACAAGTTGTTATGGAGGAGGGAGTGTGACGGGGCCAATTGAGCATTTGCCCTCCTTCCCAATGGCCAGTAGCCAACTACCCTCTTGCCCAATGGCCTTCAAAATTTACCCTTCTTAGAATGGGCCAATTCAAAATATACCCTCTACATCATTAGGTAGCATAATTTACAAGATAAGTCAGCATGATTAACTATTTTACTAATCCCCGCTCTACTAAATTACCATAGTACCCCTGGAACAAATGACCGTCTTGCCCCTGGCCATTCGGATAAGGCGAGCTCCTCGCTTTCACTCTCCTTACCGCACCCGTTCATTTGGAGACGCGCGTCCCGACAGGGGCCCCGAGGGCGAGGCGGCGGCGGCGGCGAATCCGGCCGTCCCCATCGGCTTTGACGCGCTACGGCGGCTCTGCTCGAGGTACGCCCGTCCCCCTTTTCTCCCCGTCCTCGTAGCCATGGTCGCCTTCGTTTCCCCGTCCTCGTCTCCCTTGCGCTAACCCTAACCCTAACCCAGGTCGACGGCGGAGCTGAACTCCGGTCGGGACGCGTGGCGGGTGCGGCTCCGACGCGCTGCGTTGGCTCTGCTCGAGGTACGCCCGACTCCCTTTTCTCCCCGTCCTCGTAGCCATGGTCGACTTCGTTTCCCCGTCCTCGTCGCCCTTGCGCTAACCCTAACCCTAACCCAGGTCAGCTGCGGAGCTGAACTCCGGTCGGGACGCGCGGCGGGTGCGGCATGTTTCCGAAGGTTGGTTGTCCGGAAGGGTGAGTGGTTCTTTCGATCCCGTTGCTCTTGATTTGCTTCTTGATTTGCTTCTCGATTCCTATTTGCCGCGAGTTATAGCTGAATCCGAAGCTTATTTAGCCATTTTGCCATGTCCATTCACGGCAGGATGGATCCTTTTTCGGCGTATGAGGTGATGGCCACGGTGGAGAGGAATGGACAGAAGTCAGGAGAGCATAGCTGGTGGACTGATGGCGTGCCGAAATTAGAGCAATTGGAGGAACAGTTTCTGCAGAGAGAAGCTCTGGGAAGTGAAGAAGAAGTTGTCTTTGAGGGATTGAGCAAGGAGAAGAAAGACTTCTTTATGCTTCGAACCAGCTTTGACGTCCGAGATCTGTTTCATGAGTATGATAGCAGCAGGTATGTGGTGCTGTAGGCCCGTATTGTGCATAAAGGGTTCATGGAAGAGCTGGTTGAGAAGGAGAATGCAGAGAGGCAGAAGAAGTTTTGGAAGGATCAGAAAAAACAATTGAGGAAGCTGGGGTTGCTGCCACTTATGTTGAGGAGAATGCTGGCTGAGAAGAAGGCAAAGGGGGCAATGGTAGCAGCAGCAGCAACAACTAGGGAGAAGGCACCACATGTAGCAGCAGCTAGGAAGAAGGCACCACCAGCAGCTGCAGCAGGTGGTAGGGAGAAGGCACCACTAGAAGCATCAGCTAGGAAGAAGGCACCACCACCAGCTGCAGCAGCACCCCCTGAGGCATCTTATTCAACTCCAGCAGATTGTGCAATAGGTCGTGATGATGCAGCAGGTGGTAGGAAGAAGGCACCAACACCTGATCCACAGCCATTTTACACAACTCCAGATTTTGGTCCAGATTATCATGATGCCTCAGATTCTGATGTTGCAGAAGGAAGAGTCGAAGATGAGGAGGAATGTGAGACCTATGGACCACCAAATTGTGATGTTGTAGCAGGAAGAGTCGAAGATGAGGAGGAATGTGAGACCTATGGACCTAATGTCCCTCCACCACCAGACTTTGCAGCAGCTGAAGCAAGTTATCCTCTTCGACCCCAATATGCTGCCCCTTGTGTGTCTGTTAGGCGTGCATTGGATGGGATATGGTCATCTTTGGCTGGACAACCCATTGGTATCCCAGCCCCACGACCCCGACCAGCTCCTGAGCCTTGCCAACCACCAGCAACAACTCAAGAGTTTGATTCACCATCCCAATCTCATTGCCATACCCCACCACCACCAGCAACTCAAGATTCCCAATCCCCAAACCATACAGCAGGGCCATGTGAACATTGTTCACCAACACCATTAGTACCCTATGCATGCTCAAGCTCAGATTCATCACCACCAAGATATTCGAGTTATGATGGTCCCCCTTCACAAGGCTCCCCCGCATCAGGAGCTCCTGAGTCACCAGCAGCAACACATTGGGGTAATGACAGTCCTCATTCACCCCCACCTGCTACTCAAGCTTCCCCGGCATCAGCAGCTGATCCCGTGCAGATGTCTGATTTGGGTGTGGATTGGAGTGAACTAATAATAGATCCTGTGCCATTTGGGGACAACTCGAAGCACGATAGGACAACGGTTGTAGATGAGGACAGGGTGTATGTAGGACTTGGTCTGCAGGCTGATGATGATTGGAGAGCAAAGATTCTTAAGGAAAAAAGAGCCGAAGCAAAAGCCAATAGGTGGCCTGCTGCTCCTGTCCCGGTAATTCCTCCTGATCTTCAGAAGGAAATGGATGATGCAGCCATCCCCGTTAATGACAATGACCCTGATGAGGTTGTGGATGTCTGGGATAGGGAGAACCGTGACATGACTGTGGGCACTTACTACTCTACCATGGGTGATTTGAGAACGGCTCTCTCGCAGCATTCAGTTGTGAAAGAGTTTGATTACATCATCAAGAAATCTGACAGGAAAAGGTTTGCTGTCCGCTGCAAAGCTCAAGGATGCCCATGGAGACTTCATGCCAAAACACAGCCAGACAAATCTGTTAGGGTAAATGAACCTTGTTACCCCAATTCCTACTTGTGTTTAATTATGTGCAACTCATATTGTGTTTCTGACCTCTGATTTGTGTGTTGCAGATTCAGAAGAATGATCATGGTCACCTGTGTGCTTCAACGCTTAGGCATCTAGAATGACGACACAGAGTTGGGTGGCAGAGCATGTCACTTCTGATCTTGCGAAGAATCCAGGAACAACGACGATGGAGCTTAAGGGACTCCTCAAGGAGAGGTATGGGATAACAATCCCCTATGGAATGGTTTAGGCTGGAAGTGTTTGGCCAGTTTGATGAATGTTTTGATTGCCTGTGGAGGTTCAAGGCAACCGTAGAAGCAGCGGATCCTAACACTGTAGTGGACATTGAGACAAAGTTGGATGGTGACCGCCAAAGGTTCAAGAGGTTCTTTTGCTGTTTTGGGGCTCCTAGTGGCGGTTTTATAGCCGGGTGCAGGCCTTACCTTAGCATAGATGCAACTGTTCTGAATGGCAGGTGGGATGGAAGATTGGCTGCGGCGAACGCCGTCGACGGTCACAACTGGATGTATCCCGTGGCCTTTGCCTTGTTTGCTGAGGAGACAATTGACAACTGGACTTGGTTCTTGGAAAATCTGAAAATATGCATTGGTGAGCATGAAAATCTTGCCATACAATCAGATGCCTGCAAGGGCATTGCCCCTGCTGTGCGGGAGGCATTCCCACATGCTGAGCATAGAGAATGCTTAAGGCATTTGATGAAGAATTTGAAGCGACAGTGGAGAGGCACCATTTTCAAGCGGATGTGGCCAGCAGCTAGGTCATACACAAGCGAGAGGCATGGCCGTCACCTTGGGAAAGTGTTTGAAAAACAACCTGATACCCGTAAATGGTTGGACGACCACCACAATCTGCTATGGGCAAGGAGCAAATTCTCGACGAAGATCAAGGTTGACTACGTCAACAAAAACTTGGCTGAGTGTTGGAACTCGTGGATTAAGGGGCTGAAAGGTCTGCCGGTGGATTCCTTGGTTGACGCAATCCGGGAGAAGATGATGGTCCTGTGGTACAAGAGGAGACGCATTGCTGAGAGGTTGCCCAAAGGCGTCCTCCCGGCAGTGGTGCACAAGCTGAATCTTTTGAGCAGAGGATGGAAGGATCTGAGTGTGGTCAAAGGCTTTGATGACATCGTAACGGTGATTGAGACACGTGATATGGAGGCGATATCACAGCATGTTGTCAAGTTCAAGGAGATGGAGTGCACCTGCAGGGAGTGGCAGGTTGCCGGCTTGCCATGCGCGCACGCGTTGGCGTTCATAACTACTTTGAGGCAGCCCAACATGCAGAACTATGTCGACGAATACTTCACGACCATGTGCAATGATATCTGCTACGAGGCTAATATTCCTACGATATGCGATAAGTAGCAGTGGCCACAGGTGGAGAAAGGGTTCTACTGCCATGCACCATTGCTCAAGGCAGCGGCACGTGGCAGGCCGTAGGTAAATAGGTTCAAATCTGCCGAAGAGAAGGGGAGCAGTTCCAAGGCAAAGGCCACAAGGAATTCCAGGTGCACCATGTGTGAAGACTATGGCCACAGGGCTGGAAGTGCTAAGTGCAGGTTCACTACTCCGAAGAAGAGGTATCTTTATGAATGTCATTTTTTATGGTTTTTTGGCTTCTCATGTTTGTGTTGTCATGTGTTGCTTTTCACTCAACTCCCCTTTGTTTATTGTTTTTTTAAGGTCAGAAATTGTAAAAGTGGTGTCAATGTGACCACCAGGCCATGCTCGGTTTTTGATGATGATGAATGCTCTGAACAAGCAGCAGGTCAGAGGAAGAGGAGGAGGAGGAAGCAACCCATCTATGTGCCTTCCGAGGAGGAGGTGGAGGGAGCAGCTGTCAGGAAGAAGGGGAGGAGGAAGCCTGTCCAGGTTCAAGTTCAAGAAGCTGAAGAAGGCGGCTATCCAGCTGATGTACAAACTCCTGACAGCTTCGCCAACCAAGGGTGGATGCCGTGGGAGAGAGCACAGTGCTCCCAGGACAGCACTTCAAAAAAGCTAACACCAAAGAGGAAGAGATGTCATGCAGAACCTGAATCTCAAGGGTGGATGCCTTGGGAGTTAGTTCTGTGAAGAGATTACTTGTAAATATCAAGTTTTTTGGCTTACTGTACCTGGATGTGACTGCAATTGTGCAGCCATCGGTGTGATAGGCTAACAGGAGCTGGCTGTGACTGCAACTGTGCAGGTCCTCAGCGTTTTTAGCTCGAGTGTAGAGGTTCACAGATAGATTTTTTGGCTAACAAAACAGGAGCTACCTATGGCTGGAAGGTAGCAGTAGGTATTTTTTGGTTAACTAACACTTCTGCTCACGTGAGGTGGCAAAGTCAAGCTACATGGCTGTTGATGACCATCTGTGTATGTTTGGTCACAATTTGTAACAGGAGATATGTTAACTTCAGGTACCAATTTGGCTTTTTATATGTTCTGTGGCGTGTGTGCATTATTACTTTCAGTTGATGCCTCAGATCTTCAGTGAGTCAGGCACAGCACAAGCAGGGGGCTGGGAAGGGATCAAGTGAGTTTGTGCCGTCCCAGTCCCCTCCGCTTTAAAGTAGGTGCGGCGCGCGCTGGGCAGCCGATGTGGGACTAAACATCAGCGCGGCCGCGCGGGACGTGAAGGCGCCTACCGCGTTTACGTTTCCGCCCTGCGCCCGCCCGCGAAAAACGGGCCTAAATCGGCGGAGGCCCAAACCAGCCCATCACCCCCTTGCGTCGCCCGAAAACGTAATACGCGTGATACGCCTTGCCCACATGAAGGTTGTCGTGGCTCTGTTCCACCAGTTCCGACATAGTGGTGGGCCCTCAGCATCCCGGTCCCGCCCGTCATGGACAGGGGTGATTGTGTCATGTGTGCAGGGGACATCCATGTGGCGACACGAGTCCGACTGGTGCTCCTGGATAAGAAGCGACCGCTGCCACTCCCCAATCCACTCTGGCCTCCCTCCCCGCCCGCCTCGAAAACGTGCTGGAGCTGAAGGCCCACGTCATCGCCATCGCGAGGCACGATCCAGTCGACGAGCACGGCAACCCAGTGCACCAGCTGTGTACTGCATGCACAACGGATGGGCGATGCCCATTTACCAAGGATGGTAGATGTGTGTTCGTGTTCGCGTTCGTGTTCGCCTCTGTATCTGTGATTTCATTTAAATGAAATGAATTGCAAAAAATGATGCCTTTTGATGTTGCTGAAAAGTGGAAAATTTGTGTTGTGCCATGATGTAACTGTGACAGCGAAAAAATGGCCAAATAATGCCATGTTAAAAAAAATGCTAAAAAAATTGGTTGCTGAAAGTTTAAAACAAATTGTTCTGTGCCGACAGCCCATCACCAGCACACTACAGCCATCCCAAATTATCACGTAGGGGCCGAGCAGTGGGTGCGGAATAGGACAGCCGGCCCAGAACAATTCAGTTCGAGACAGCCCAGTCCTCTTCGTTTTTAACTAGGTCCTGCGCGCGATGGGCAGCCGATGTGGGACTACACATCAGCACGCGCGTGGGACGTGAAGGCAGCTCGAGCGTTTCCGCTTTCGTTCGCGACCGCGGTGGGGCAACAGGCCGAAATAACAGTGGCCCAAACAAGACCCAAAGCACCGGTCCGATGCTGTTGCAATGGGAGCGTGAAAACGTAATCAAGTTGAGCCGCCTTCAGCAAGCGCTGCCACGTGCCATGTTACCCCACATGCGGGACCCGACAGGTGGACCCCACATGTGGGACCTACCAGTGGGACCCGCACGTGTTGGACACTTGCCGTGGGTCCCATGTGTGGGGCCCACAATATGGCTGGCGAGGCACTGTTCTTCCCCTATTCTTCTGCATGGTGCTGTTTTTTCTTTTTGATTCACAGTTAGGATTTGGAACAAGTATATCTGACGCATACAACATCCAAATGACCTCGTTTTTTTTCTGATTGCTCTTAAAATTATTCTCTGTCTATTGATGACTTGGAGTTGGGGCTTCAAGACGGCAGCACATTAGGCTATTTACAACACTAATTCCTACACCTACACATTGCTTGTAACAGGTCAGGATCATGAAGAACAAATAAATCATCACTTGCAACACCTACACATTACTAATTCCAACACCTACAATGCCTGCCAAACTAAGAACATGATCATGAAGAATTGAAGAACAATTATGGCATCTTTCCAGAATGAGCTCAAAAGCATCATCTTGCGGGCTGCCGGCTTCTTGGTTTTCACATCAGGGTGGAGAGTAGACTGCGCTTGCGAGCTGCGCGAAGCACCAGCAGTTGGGCCAGATAGCTGGTTCATCTCACTTGGGGAAGGAGGGTTGAACTCAAGGAAAGCTGCTTCAGCCTCCGCTCTTGTACAGTACGAGCTGAGGCAGCCATATGGGAAGCCATCACATTGTAATTTTGCAAGTGCATAATTGTTGTAGATTCCTAGCTTACGGCCACGGAACACAACATACCAGCCACTGCCCATGGCTCTACCTGCAGCAAAGAACAATGCACAAACTATGAGCAATCAAAGTTCATGTCACTTCTCCAAGAACAAAAACACCAAAGCACACCACATCAAAGCAACATCACAACATGTCCATCTCAGTTTCCACCAAATCAAATCACAGAAAATTCGTGACTTTCCCCAAATCAACTATCAGTTTCAACATGAAGGAATCGAATCTAATTTGAAGAACAGGCGAGAGAGAAATCGTGACTTTCCCCAAATCAACTCTATCGCAATTTCCCCCAAATCAACTCTATCAATTGGACTTCAGATCTAAAATCCGCACATCACAGAGAAACGGAAGGAAGAGGGGGCAGCGGTTTGATGTACTTGGCCCACAGGCGAGAACCCATGACCACTGAAGCAGGCGGCGACGAGTCGAGGACGGCGGCGTCGAGTCGGAGATGGCGGCGACGAGAAAGCCCTGGGGTTAGGGTTAGGGTTAGCTCAGGGGCGACGAGGATGGGCAAAGGAATGCGGCCATGGCTACGAGCACGGGGAGAGAGGGTGGGAGGGCGTACCTCGGTCTGAGCCGCCGCAGCTCCTCGGCGACGCCGGAATCGCCGTCGCCGCAACTCAGGAGCGGATAAGGTGCAGCTCGGGTAGGGACAGGGGCAGCTCGGCAGCTCCTTGTCTAAATGGAAAGGGGCAAGAAGGTCAATTGTATTTTCAGACCAGGGGTAAGATAGTAATTTTGTCGAGGGGTAAAATAGTCAAGAAGTTAAAAATGCTGACTTGTCACCTAAAGTATGCTACCTAATGATGTAGAGGGTATATTTTGAATTGGCCAACTCTAAGAAGGGTAAATTTTGAAGACCATTGGGAATGAGGGTAGTTGGCTACTGGCTATTGGAAGAAGGGTAAATGGTGAATTGAGCGGAGTGTGACGCGACAAAAGCGTGAATCGCAACCCGATGTTGCTCCCCGGTGGTCTTCTCAAGCAGATCAGCAACAATGAAATCCGGTCACCGCCTCCTCGATTTGCAAAGGTTAAGCAAATCTGGCCTACACCAGCCACCATCTCATCGACCTTTGGTAGCCATCTGAGCACCAACAAAAAGAAAGCGCAAGTGAAACCTGTTGAAAGCAGAATGTGGCAACGTGAATCTCGCCAACCATGAAGAGGATGAAGCCCTAGTCTTCCAAGTGGAGAGAGCGAAGCGGAACAGGAGCACGAAGGTTGCAGGCCAACTCAGCGTCCTGGCGGTCTTATAAGTAGCGGACTGACGGTCGTGAGCCGCCACCGCCATTGACGATCTACAAGCCAACAGATCCGGCCAACACCCGCCACCACCTCGTCGAAAGGGATCCGCCCCACCAACCATCTGCGATGAATCTTCGTAGATGAGCATAATTGAAAGGATGACCAAGCAGCCACCATGTCGACACAAGGATCACACCAATTTGGGATCACAGTGGGAATCCACTACCGTCCCACATCAAGTCGCATTTCATCGCAATCATCTTCAATGGTTGAGGAGAGATGACCGAACGATGCTGGGGAGTCGATCAGGGTGTATACATGGCAATTGCCACTGCGCCTAGCTCCCACGACGGGCCCGCTAATATTGATCCGAACACCAAATCGGTGCTCAACATCAAGCTGCCGAATCGCACATCACCATGTCTTCACAAAATGAATCATTGGACTAGGCAAAGAAGCACCTCTAATATATGGGTGTGTTTGGTTAGGTTGTGTGGTTGTGAAAAAAAGGTGCTGGCTATGAGCTGTGAAAAAAGCTGTTATGGTGTGTGAGCTGTGCAAAAGCTGTAAGCCATTTAGTAGAAACATCTGTAGCTGTGAAAAAAGTTATGTAAATGCTTATAGTGCCCCTCAAGATTTGAGAAACAATTTATATGGAAATTGATTCTAAAATGATGTGGTCTATACGCCAGCATACAATGCACCAGCACCTCCAATGTCAGCTCCAAGCCACTACAAATTGATTGTAAATTGATTTCATCTAGTGTTCTGCCTTCATGGTTTCCAATTGTGGACAAAGTTATTCGGTGATTTCATGATTTCATCTAGTGTTCTGCCTTCATGGTTTTCAATCGATTTCATGATTTCATCAATTATTCGGTGGCAGGTTCTTCCACAATATGATCGCTGTAACCTCTCAATTTACTCACACCAACTATTTATGATTGGACATTTTTGTACTATTTTCAACCTTCAGTGAATGTTTCACTGTAAATTGCGCTGCAGAACTTTCTAATTGCATCTTCAAGGGGGTAGATGCATTCTCTTGTCTGATATCAGTTCAACGAACATGAATAGAATCACAGTAAGGTTGATAATATATTTCCTCCTCCATATTTTGTAGTAGAGTTAACTTTCGTATAGTAGTAGTGTCCTTTTTCAGCTACCATGTCCAGCTTCACCGAATTTGAGAATTTTGATCCCATTTTTTACCTCAGCTTCCTCTGTATCATATCTTAGCAATCCTACATCACCCATACAAGAAAAAAAAAACCTATTTGGAGGCCCATGGTACTATGCCAGGTTTTCCTTCTGCCTTTCCTTTCCATGCATGCACATTGGACCATTATCATTTTTTTGCATGGTCAATCTAAAGTATCTGCTATTCAATTTGTATGAGTTTCAAATCCATTGGTTCTCAAACATGTATTTCCTAAGTAAAATCATTTTCCTAACTCGTCTTATCTAAATGTCTCCCCTAAATCAAAACTAAAGGTGAATCAAATAAACTTTCCTGTCCATATTTCCTTGAATTTACATTGCATCATTGTATTCATTTTATTCAAAACTATGCCCGTTGGCTATCTCCAAGAAAACTTCTAATCATGCTGTTAGCAGTATGGTGATTCCAGTAGAGCGACATCCATTTTCTATTTCATGCATTCCCAATAGAGTTACATGGACTTTCTATATGTATATATTTCCCTATTACAGAACCAGATAGTTGTTGAACTTCTTTTTCTGCTTTTTTTTTTCTACTTTTCAAGTAATCTCAAGTTTTGTTTAAGTTAAGCCTAGCAAAGAGCATGTCAGCATGTCACCTTCACATTAATTCTGCCGGCTTTGCTGTTTAGAAATTTATTACTGGAAATATTATGACATTTTTTATTGGTATTTTCCCATATGATCACCGGTGTGAACACCTTGAGAAGTATGAGATTGGTAGATTAATATTTTTAGCTTTTTTATTCAGAAAATATTCTAAACATTCTGCACATTTATGTTAAGTAGCATATAGAACTTTTAAAACTCCTGCGGCAACGTGTAGGGAATTCACCTAGTTTTTCTTGTAGCGGGGAATGATCTACATGTGGGTAACCAGATTTTTCTTGGAATCGATTACAATAATAATACAAAGCTCTTTTTGTGTCGTTTGAATAACTTTAGGCTCAAAATTTATTTAAAAAAAAAGTGAATTATTCTGCTTTGGGGAAGCTATAAAGTTTGAGGACAAATATACAGAACTATTTGGACGTCAGCCATGTCTACAAGGAAGCCAAAAGAAATACGTGTGCCATAGGGTTTCTCTATTTTGCGGTGACCGCAAATAGTACCCCTTGTGGTAGATCCAAAATAGGAATGTTGCTGTCAGGGCCCCGCATCAGAGCGGCAAGTCGCGCAACGGAGAGAGAAAGCAGCCAGGCTGTCCCTATCGGAGTGATGTCAGTTTATACTTCAACTTAAAAAATTCATAGACTTCAAACTACACATCCAAATACGAAACCGATTTCATCATTGTATTACTCGCACTTCAAACTACACATCCAAATATGAAACTAGATCCCACTTGCTTATATTTAGACAATTTTATTCAAAATGAAAAAAAAATTGGTTAAACATTTCGTGTCGTTTCACTGTCCAACTTATTTCAATTGTTGCTTCAACTTCGTCCAACTTTTTTAGATGTTGCTCCAACTTTTTGGTTTCACTGCCCAATATTTTCATATGTTGCTCCAACTTTTCCATTTTGTTGTCCAACTTTTTCAATTGTTTCTTCAACTTTGTCCAACTTTTTTAGATGTTGCTCCAATTTTTTCGTTTCACTGCCCAACATTTTATGATGTTGCTCTAACTTTTCCAATTTGTTGTCCAACTTTTTCAATTGTTGCTTCAACTTTGTCCAACTTTTTTAGATGTTGCTCTAACTTTTTCGTTTCACTGCCCAACATTTTCAGATGTTGCTCCAACTTTTCCATTTTGTAGTCCAACTTTGTTGGGGGATCAAAGGTCTGTGTGTGACGTGTCGAAGCCCTCCAACGGAGTGTTGATGAAGTCTTGCTCGCCCGAAGCCTTCGATGGGTACCAGTGCCTTCGGATTACCCTGCGAAGCCCTCCTTGGTGGATATCGTCGTCTGTTGGATGATGCGAAGCCCTCCTTCCTTGTCCGCGATGCCGGACGAAGATGTTCTCGTTCAGGTTCCCTGCAGTTAGGCGCGCGAAGCCCTCCTTTGCCCGCGATGCCGGGCGAAGGAGTTTGGAGTGTTGAGAGGATTGAGTGCGGTGCAAATGATTGTCTTTGGCTCGAGGCCCCCAAAAACCAGATCCCCTTACAGGATCATCTCCTTCCATATTTATAGGGCGCGGGATGATCATATTTACATGCATGCCATCGGCTACTTCAGCATGGCTCTTAGCTTGGTAGTTTGAACTCCTGCGCCGTCTCCTCTTTCCGCTCTGCTTCGCTTGTCCTTCGCGAGGTTCCGGGTGGCTTCGGCTGTCTTAGGCGGGTGTGGCTTAGCCTTCGCTATCTCCTTCGCCATATACTTGTTGCCAGGATCCCAACATTAGCCCTCAACTGGCGAAGTGCCACGTGTAATGAGGTCCTGAGCCAGTTTCTTTCGAGTTCTGCAACAAGTCTATTCGTCACGTCTTTTCATCTTAACGTCGCGTCCTTTCGTGGTTCGATGTTTGGCCCGCTTCCCGGTGTGTTTTGGTCGCTATAAGAAGCGTGTCGATCTTGGCTTGCTATTCGAGTTCTCTTTTGACTCTTATAGCTTGCCTTTCTTTGACTCCTTCGCTTCTTTACTACTTGTTTTTGCGAAGATGGCCCCAAAGAAGATCTCTTTGGCTCAAAGGCCTTTCAATAATAACTTCGGTCCTTCTGACTGCACCGAAGTCTTCCTTGATAGCGCGTTCCTTTCCTCCTTCGGGGCTCGGGAATGTGCTCTTTCTCTTCCTGTGCCAGAACCTGATGAAGCCGTTGTTTTCCTTGATTATTTTCTTTTTGGTCTTCGCGTTCCGGCTCATCCCTTCGTAGCGCAAACCCTTCGCGCCTTTTGCTTGGAGATCCATCAATTGAATCCTAGTGCCTTCGTTAGGCTTGCCTCTTTTATTTGGGCTTGCGAGTTGTTGACGGTCGTTACGGCACGATTTTGACCGTCAAATACCTGCACAAATGGAATCAAAGTAAACACCAAACATAGTGGTAGGAGTTTATTACTAACGATTTCCACGAGTGTTGGTGAATTTATGGGTGCAGGTGCAATCAAGATGAATCCTATACAAACCCGAGGGAAAAGAGGCTCAAAACTCCAAATTCTGGAAACACAGTTTTTCCCGGAATAAAGATATCTTCCAAGGGCCCAATAACCGAGAGAAACACTCAAGTCTACCCATAGCACTCGGGACAAAGGTCAAGGAACAGAGGGGAAGCCACCTGCCAAGGCCCAGCCCAGGTGGGGCCAGCCACAGGTCGGCCGACCCCCCCTAGCTGGGTCGGCCGACCCCCCCCTCAAGCCCAATGAGGCCCACTCTTCTATGGCGGTTCGCAACCGACGTTGCAATGTCGGTTCCCCCTGCAATCAATGATACCACCTCACGGAACCGACTCAATTCTACCGACCTTGGAGGCTATATAATAAGGGGTATCCCCCTCCTCTGAAGACACACAACACGAGACAACACACATTGACACCAAGAGGAATCCATTCTCTAGCATTAGACTAGTCTCTAGGCTGTAGAGGAGTAGAGGGGAGAGTTTGGTAGAGGAGAGGGCTGTCCTCCCTTTGTTAGGACTTAGCCCAATCTTGTATCTTGAGGATACTTGCTAATAATATATCGTTCGTTCGTTGTTCGTTCATCGTTCGTTCGTCGTTCATCTCATATTAAGTAAGTATCAAGGTCCACCCCAATAGAATTATCTTCTTTATTCCTCATGCCTTATGATTGTACTAGTATGATGATCATGTGCTTTCTATGTGGTTATTATCTAGTCATGATTGGTTGCTTCATGCTTGACATGCCTTTATTCATTCGTTTATGTCCTTACACTCGATTCATGCATGAAGTGGTGAGACATGCTCGGGCCCATAACTTGTTAATCCGTAGGGTTAGAGTTATGTGCGATATAGATCGTAGCTTGTTAATCCGCAGGGTTAGAGTTACGCATGTCTCACCCATTTACTTGATGATCTGTAGGGTCAGAGTCATGCATGTTCTAGCACTTGATCTGTTGATCCGTCGGGTCAGGATTAGGTGTACTCTTATTCCCGACTTGATGATCCGAAGGGTCAAAGTCCCATGGGAATCGAGAGTACTGTTTAGCAATGTGAGCATGGTGCTTAGGTTGATAAACAGCTTTGGGTGTTTGGTTGTCTGCTTGAACAAGAGAAGGTCTGGCAGCAAGGACTTAATTGCCTTGCTGTCACGTGACCCTAGGACTGGCATAGGGACTTAATAGCCCTAGTGTCACGTGTCCTGGTAGAGGGTTGCCGGTAGGTGGTGACAGCCCTGCTGTGCTTAATCCTCTTTGTTCTACGGTAGATAGCCTTGATTGCCTGGTAGAAGGAATACCGGTAGGTGGTGACAGCCCTGCTGGTTACCCCCCTTGTTCCAGGTTGACATAGAGCTTAGACTTGTATGTGTTGCATGAGCAGGAATATAAGAAGTACATAAGGATCCATCTCGGCTCTCTTCTTAACCCCGCTTAGCCTAGGCTTAGTTCTAGTGTTAGATTGGATTGCTCTGGTTGTGTTGTCACTACTACCCCTTATTATTATTCTTACCCCTGTTTAGACCTTGGTACATTATTAGTTATGTGATTATGAACTTTGCTATCTCGTAAACCACCGCCTTCCCTGTGGAAAATACGATACCCTTGAATACTCACGGGTGAAGTGCTACAACGGTATTCTCCGTGCGCTTGCGGATTTATCTGTGACCGTAAGAAATACCAACAAGCATTTCTGGCGCCGTTGCCGGGGAAGGCACTGGTTGAAGAGTCACTAGCATTGTTTATAATTATATTTCTTTTAATTACCACTGTCTAGATAGGTCTACCTTTGCTTTGTTTTCTCTTTATGTGAAAACAGGGTAGTGTACCTCTGGCGTTGACCTATCGTGGCAATACACAGAAAATCAAGAAGTAATCTTGAGACGAACAGAACCGCGAGTCACCCATCCTCAAGAATACTCTCGATAGTCAAGCCAGCTACATCCACACCATCAAGCTCAACGCCAATGGCTGAAAAGTTGTTCCAAGAATACTCCGCTGCAGTTGTTGACCGTATGGCACTTGGGCCACACGTCAGCACTGGAGACGGAAACTTCAGACTTAGAGCCAGCCAAATCTACATGGTGCAGGCCAATCCATTCCATGGAACGGCCAACGAGGACGCAAGCACCCATCTTCGAAAATTCCTGAAGGTTTGCAAAACTTTGTCCATCAAGGGAGTCAACCAAGATGTCATCCGACTTCGTCTATTTCCCTATTCTCTTGTGGGGGAAGTAAGACAATGGTTCTATGCCAACCCAAGTGTTGCGACTACTTGGGATGATTGCTCCGAAGCGTTCCTCGAGAAATACTCTCCAAGAGGCAAAGCCTATGCCCTTCATGTACAGACTCCAAACTTTTGGAGAGCACAAGAAGAATCCATTCCTAAAGCATGGGAGAAATTTCAAGATTATTTGACAACATGCCCTGATCATGAAATGGATGATTGGACAATATTGATCAATTTCTACCATGGGTTGACACAACCAGCTCGTGACTATCTTGATTCTCGTGCCGAGGGGAGCATCTTCTCACTTACCGCTGCAGAAGCAACAAAATTAGTTGAGAAGGTAGCTATCGGTGAAGGGTGGAGACCACACCCTCAACAGGAAGAGACGCCTTCCAACATCACCCTAGAAGGGAAGCATAAAGGGAGAAGGCTTCGCACAAGTGCTTTGAAAAGACGGCTACAACCCCAACACGAGAAGTTGTTTGCATCCTCATCTCCGGGATCAAGCACCAAGTCGCCAAGCTAAACGCAATGGAGATAAGTCTTGCTCATTGGACTTAAAACGATGATGCCCTTGCCAAAGGTAAATTGGTAGTTACCTCATATTTGATTTCCATTTCCACATGCATATTTGAATTCCCTCAATTTCATTCATGCATTTCACTTGCATATTTGAATTCTCCCTCGACATGCATTTCCATTGTTTGCATGTTTGAATCTTTCCGACTTTTGTTTGGGATTTTTCAAACCACATTACATTTACAAAAATTTCTTTATTTTTGAAAATGAGTTTGAGGCAATTTTCTTTTTTATGGAGAATGCTTTGAGCAAAAGTTTTGATGGAATTTTGGCACAGCCCCCTTGACTTTAAAGCATATAGCCATTGTGGGGCTGTTGACCAAGTTGAACTTCATTTCTTTTTATTTGGATGCAAGGGTGTTTGGATTCTTCAAATTCATCCCTTTCGTACTCAAGCACCCTTAAAACAAAATTCTTGCTCTCGCATTTCCCCAATTTTCCATGATGTTTTGTCTCAAGTTTAAGAAAAAGATTTTCTCTTTTCTTTGGTTCTCTTATTTGCATAGTTGGAGTCTTTCAAAAATAAACTTCTTCGATCTTCAGTCGTCTCCAACTCTTCTTTTTCTTTTTTTCGAAAATCATTCTCAAAGAGAGATAATTTTGAGACAAACCCTTTTGGCTTTTCGTCTCGAAGTTAAGAAAAAGATTTCCCTTTCTCTTCTTTTCTATTTGTTCAATAAATTGAGTTGCGATAAAAAAAGACATCCTTGCAAAGGCAACCGACGGGAAATCCATTTGGTTTTCACTAACGTAACCCGTGCTCGAGTTCGTTTTTGTGTTCTTGCTCTTATGTGCAGCCAGGATAAAGGCCAAAAATCAGCTCATCAACACGTTGAAGAAGGCGACAAGTTCAAACACAAGTCACCCCCGACGTGACACATACTCGTCCCCCTCCATTGAGCTCATGCCTAATGTGAGAAGATTGGCATGAAGAGCCTCACGAAGATCCCATGGAGGAGGACCATGATGAAAACAACACGTCAAGACTCCTCTTCGACACCAACCTTGTCTTGGTGTGCGAAAAGAAGGTACAAGCCTACAACTTCAATTCAAAATCTCTGCACAACGAAGGTATGACCACATTCTTTGCTAATAATTGGAAGCCCAAGGGTGATATGGTTTTTGTTCGTGTGGATGAGTATGGCTCCCACCTACTTACCACATGATTTCCCATGCATCCTTGTAGTAGTTAGGCAATGGTACTACCCTTCGGTTCTTCCATAGGGAGTATCACCCTTCATGCACACATCCTTGCTTTCTACTAGGCTTTCATAAGCATTGCTTGTCAGACTTTGAGCCTACAACTCCTGATCTTCACAAGCATGCTCTTTGGCAATGAATCATATCCCTTCTTGTGCTTGATGCATGGTTGGCTTGCCATGACTTGTGTTCCCCAAAGCAATCATAGACATATCTGTATGAGGAATGAGCTTAGAATCCTCTTGCCATGGTTAACAATATCAAAATCCCTCCTATGCAATGCATGAATGGTTAGAACTTTCCAAGCAATTTGGACTTCTTGAGTGCACCTCGTTGTTTTCTCATATCATTCATGGAGTTGGGGCTTACATTGTTTCGAGTTTTTCATATCACTAAGCCCCAAGTTGCTTTTAATCAACGAGGATTATCTTGCCCATGGTCACACTCAATCTTGGTTGCCCATGGTCACACTCAATCTTGGTCCACATGACTTGCTTGTGCCTTTCTTCCTCGGCTGTACAAATGAGGTCCGGTCATCTAACCCGGGACCTTGTTTGTATGTGCTCCGAGAGCTAACCATGCCTCTCCAAGTTGGATGAAGATTGCTTGCAGGAGTAGTGTTTCTGGCAGGATTCTCAAGAGTTGAATAAGAATTGCAGCCATGCGAGTGCCACCACCGTTGTGACACTTAGTGGCAGCAAAATATGGAAGACAAGATCGCCACTTCACAGCCACGCTGCTCAAAAACCCAAAATGACTGTATGGCCTACTACCACAACCACATGGGGCGCAATCCCAAATCATGGGCCGAGAGCAAAGAACAAGTGTGGGGGGAGGTTCCCCTCCCCCACAAAGGTAACTTGTATCGCAACTTGTATCCTTTTTCTTCCACCTTGAAAATGTCAAAATAAAATAAAAATTATAAAATTAAAATCAAAATAACACTTGAAAAATAAATAAATAAATAATAATAAGTAAGCTAGATGCTTCTTCTCTCTTTTATTTCAAACACATAAGGCACCTAGAGTCTAATTCAATAAATCTAGGCTCCCCGGTCTTTAACCCCGGTAGAGTCCTCTTTGCCTTCGCTTTGTTTTGTTTGTTTTGAATAAATAAAGCAGGTACAATAACAAGTGTGGGGGTAGATCTCTCGAGTTCTTCATCACGCATACATTCGAGATCTCCCCCACCAACACGATGCACAACCTCGCACTGATCGATCCATAAAAGAGTGGAGCCACCGGGAAAAGAAAACAAATTTGGGTCGAACCTTTGGGGCAATCAAATATCTCATGGCCCTCTTGATCTCCACTTCATCCAAGGCGACAGTTTGCGCATCCTCTCTACTCCATCTCCCCAATTCATGAGTTAAAATAATCTTTTGAGTCAATCACTAAAATTTAACTCAAGAATAAAATGAACTTTGTTGTTCCCTCAATTTACATGCTTCTAGTTGGTTGGCCTGCATACTCTTTATTCCTCGCATCATACACCTGTTGCTTGTGAACACCAATCTCATAGGAACCCTTGTTTATCTAAGTTGTTGGTGAATGTGATATGGTTGGATGAGATGAATCATGCTTCTTCTGCATAGAGTGCTTGGGAATTTATCTTGCAAAAATTTAAAATCTATAGCTCTATGCTCCTCGATGATCTTATATTCCTACCAAAGCCATGTGTTGACTACATTGGAAAACCTACACACATATGCTGCTTGTCATTACATTGAGCTTTATCAAAATTGTGTGACCCTAGTGAGAAACTTGTCATACTCTCTTGATCAAGATCACGTACACTCCACCTCCCATACTGAACTTCTACACTGGAAGTTAAGCAATACCACCATCCATCCACCAAAATAAGTACTCCACAAAAGCATTGTTACCTTTCTCTCTCTCTAATTATCATTGGAGACATGGCTATGCAAAAGAAAGAATAATCCCTGCTCATACAAAAGTAGAGCATGATGAAAAAAAGAGAAGGGATAATGTTGAAAAAAAAAGAGAAAGAAAGAATCATAGCCATGTCCTCCTCAAACTTTCAAAAAGAGAAAGAGAGAAGGAACGCAAAAAAAAGGGAGTACAATTTCCACCACACCACCCTCATACACACTTGCACATCTTGATCAAGGTTGTATGACTTGCTTTCTCCATGGATCCACCCTTTTGGTTCAGCAAAATATGTGATACAAGTATGCCTCTCTTTCATTCCCTACCAAGCTCCACATAAAGCCTTTTGTAGAAGTAGGATGAAAAGAGGCAAATCCAATGCCTTGGTGGGGAACCATACACATTGAGCGATTTGAGAGTGATCATTTGAGGAGTATGAGCTATGTCTTTACTTTGAAAATCTATCAAAAAACCCAAGTTACTCAGCAGAGGGAGTTATGATGACTTGAAAAAAGACCGTTCCATTCCTCAACCGCCCAAGATGACATGGTAGACACATCAAAAGTTCACGGGAACAGGTATGGCTTGGAATAACTTGTATGCTAGCATCATACCATTGGAAGTCGTGTTTTATCTTAATCTTCCACCTTCACTCGAGGACGAGCAAAGGCTCAAGTGTGGGGGTCTTGTTGACGGTCGTTACGGCACGATTTTGACCGTCAAATACCTGCACAAATGGAATCAAAGTAAACACCAAACATAGTGGTAGGAGTTTATTACTAACGATTTCCACGAGTGTTGGTGAATTTATGGGTGCAGGTGCAATCAAGATGAATCCTATACAAACCCGAGGGAAAAGAGGCTCAAAACTCCAAATCCTGGAAACACAGTTTTTCCCGGAATAAAGATATCTTCCAAGGGCCCAATAACCGAGAGAAACACTCAAGTCTACCCATAGCACTCGGGACAAAGGTCAAGGAACAGAGGGGAAGCCACCTGCCAAGGCCCAGCCCAGGTGGGGCCAGCCACAGGTCGGCCGACCCCCCCTAGCTGGGTCGGCCGACCCCCCCCTCAAGCCCAATGAGGCCCACTCTTCTATGGCGGTTCGCAACCGACGTTGCAATGTCGGTTCCCCCTGCAATCAATGATACCACCTCACGGAACCGACTCAATTCTACCGACCTTGGAGGCTATATAATAAGGGGTATCCCCCTCCTCTGAAGACACACAACACGAGACAACACACATTGACACCAAGAGGAATCCATTCTCTAGCATTAGACTAGTCTCTAGGCTGTAGAGGAGTAGAGGGGAGAGTTTGGTAGAGGAGAGGGCTGTCCTCCCTTTGTTAGGACTTAGCCCAATCTTGTATCTTGAGGATACTTGCTAATAATATATCGTTCGTTCGTTGTTCGTTCATCGTTCGTTCGTCGTTCATCTCATATTAAGTAAGTATCAAGGTCCACCCCAATAGAATTATCTTCTTTATTCCTCATGCCTTATGATTGTACTAGTATGATGATCATGTGCTTTCTATGTGGTTATTATCTAGTCATGATTGGTTGCTTCATGCTTGACATGCCTTTATTCATTCGTTTATGTCCTTACACTCGATTCATGCATGAAGTGGTGAGACATGCTCGGGCCCATAACTTGTTAATCCGTAGGGTTAGAGTTATGTGCGATATAGATCGTAGCTTGTTAATCCGCAGGGTTAGAGTTACGCATGTCTCACCCATTTACTTGATGATCCGTAGGGTCAGAGTCATGCATGTTCTAGCACTTGATCTGTTGATCCGTCGGGTCAGGATTAGGTGTACTCTTATTCCCGACTTGATGATCCGAAGGGTCAAAGTCCCATGGGAATCGAGAGTACTGTTTAGCAATGTGAGCATGGTGCTTAGGTTGATAAACAGCTTTGGGTGTTTGGTTGTCTGCTTGAACAAGAGAAGGTCTGGCAGCAAGGACTTAATTGCCTTGCTGTCACGTGACCCTAGGACTGGCATAGGGACTTAATAGCCCTAGTGTCACGTGTCCTGGTAGAGGGTTGCCGGTAGGTGGTGACAGCCCTGCTGTGCTTAATCCTCTTTGTTCTACGGTAGATAGCCTTGATTGCCTGGTAGAAGGAATACCGGTAGGTGGTGACAGCCCTGCTGGTTACCCCCCTTGTTCCAGGTTGACATAGAGCTTAGACTTGTATGTGTTGCATGAGCAGGAATATAAGAAGTACATAAGGATCCATCTCGGCTCTCTTCTTAACCCCGCTTAGCCTAGGCTTAGTTCTAGTGTTAGATTGGATTGCTCTGGTTGTGTTGTCACTACTACCCCTTATTATTATCCTTACCCCTGTTTAGACCTTGGTACATTATTAGTTATGTGATTATGAACTTTGCTATCTCGTAAACCACCGCCTTCCCTGTGGAAAATACGATACCCTTGAATACTCACGGGTGAAGTGCTACAACGGTATTCTCCGTGCGCGTGCGGATTTATCTGTGACCGTAAGAAATACCCACACGAGTCCGAAGGCGTTGAGCCCAGCTTGGCTGTTTTTACACGCAACTATAAACTTTTTTCTCAGCCCACCTCTACTGATAATTCAGATAGCTTTGGGGTGATTAACTTCGTTCCCATTAAACATGGGTATGCCCCTTCGTATGGTCAAGCCAATAACTTTCTTACGCCTTGGAAGCACAGATGGTTCTACGTGAAGTTTGGCGAAGGTTCTGGAATCGTTAGCACAATGAAGCACCCTGAGTGGCTGACAACCGTCCAAGTTGAGCCGGATGCTAACTTCGGAGTTTGCACTGATGCTCTTCAAAGGGTTAGATCCCTTTTGAGTACCCGAGACCTTGTCGAAGAATACGTCTCTACTGAGGTCAGTCCGCTCGGTTCCGGCTTGAAGCTTCAGTTTGCAGAGGGGAGGTATGACAATGGCCTTCGCAAATACTTGTTGACCGGCGATGGTCTTCCTGTTGCCGATGTTGAGAGCCAGGTCAGAGAGATTCTTGGCTCCTATATTGAGAAGGAAGCCATAGGCCGCGAAGAGGCTCGTATACCGGTCCGTTTTAACCGGTCCTTCACAGTTCGTGGTCAGCCTTATGATGGTTATGGGGCTCCAGTCCCGAAAAGGCAGAAACGCTCTAAGGCTTCGACTGCTGAGGATGTTGGTACTTCGCGGAAGCGTCGTCGCACCGGTAATGGTTCGTATCGTGAGCCGGCTCTGGCCGTAAATCCTATCAGTTATGCCCCTCCTCCACATATTTCGAGTGATGACGAAGGCGAAGGCTCTGAATCTAGCGAAGATCCCTTCACTGACATGCCTCGTTTCTTCCCTTATGATAATGAGGAGCTGGTAGAGTTTACGAACTGCGAAGAAGGAACTGACCCAAAGCTTCCTTCGCTTACTTCGTCTGATGTCTTCCCTAGTGAAGAGCTTTGGGAAGATGTTACTAAAATTATGGAGGACCTTCGCTTTTATCGCGAAAGGCGAAAGCTTGCTTGTGTTGACTCCGAATGGCTCTCGAAATCTCTTTATACTAATCATCTCAAGGTATGTTTTTATTCTTTTAATTATTTCCTTTCATGCCAAGGTACTTTTTTTTTCTAAAGCCTCTTTTTGTGCTTCAGTCCATTCCGGTTGTAGGCGCCATTGATACCCAGTTCCGCTTCATTCAAACTCGCCTTAATCGCAACAAGGAGAAGCTTCGCGAAGCTACGCATCAGCTCGCCGAGAAGCGAAGGGAGGAAAGGAAGTCTTTGATCGCCCTGTTTAATGTTTGTAAGAACTTGAGGGATGCCATAACTTTTCTTGGCAGCAAGGTTTCAGGTTTCCCTTTGCCGAATGCTACGGCCTTTGAGTTCGCCGAGTGGATTTCGACGAACTCTGGCTCTCTGAAGGATGTGGCCAAGAATTACAGCGTCGTTGCTGGGGCTGCTGGTATTGAAGAAGCCTTCGCGCAGCTAAGCCTGTCCGGAGGTAGCGTCGATCCAATATTGGATGATGGCTTCGCTATTTCGACCGAGACAGGATCCGTTGCGGGGGTGGCTCCACAATCAGCGAGGAAGCTGATTCCTCATTGGAGCGTTGTTGGCCCTGTAGTATTTCTGCTCTCTTTGAAGTCTTTGCTGGAGGACAGAACGCAAGCCCTTCGGCCGGCCAGAATGCTAGTTCTTCAAGTGGTCGGGGTGCCTCTGACAGCGAAGGCTCTAGTACTTCGAGTGGGTCTGATGATGACGCCACCGAAGAGTGACTGTTGCTCTGTTTTAGGAGCTTTTGAATTTTGTAGAAAACTTTACTTTAAACGAAGGTTAACTCTGTATATTTATTTAGTTTGTCCTTCGATTAATGTATTTGGATGACCTCGTTGGTCTCTGCGCGATGTCTGAAATTCGTTTTTAGTATTTCTCTTTTGCGTTTTCTTTCCCTTGTTTTTGGGAGAATATTGCCTGATCGAAGGCTTCTTCTTTTGAAGCTTTGATTTGTCGAGAACAATGGACTTTGTTGTCTTTTGTTCTTTTCATGTCCTTTGTGGACACAGTCGAAGGGTGTAAGCTTTTTGGCGCTTTATCCTTCGATTTCTACTTTTTTTTATTTTTCATGTCCTCTTGGACACGATCGAAGGTTGTTGGCTTTTGGCGCCTGACCTTCGACTTTTAGCTTTTGATGACCGTTTCTTCCCTTTTTAGGGGATGTCGTATGTCCGATTCTGTCCTTTAGGACGGTTAACGCGAAGAACGTCTTTAGAAGGGAAAAAATTGTATTCCTCGGTCCTGCCTCGTTAAAAACCTTGCTCCCTTCGGAGGGATTCCCTTTTGCAAGGAAAAGAGTACAGGCCGGTTTATGCATGATATTTCTTCAGCTTTTCTACATTCCATGTGTGACTGACCTCCTCTCCTTCGGAGCTTAGCAGCCTGAAAGCTCTTTCGTTTACTGTTGCCTTCGCTATGAATGGCCCTTCCCATTTGCTCTGTAGTTTTCCCATAGCCTTCTCGTTTGGCTTTCGCCGAAGTACCAGATCTCTGTCTTTTATCCCCTTCGGCCTGATGTTTTTGTTTTTCCATTTTTTGGTTTCTTCTTCGTATTTCTGAAGGTTGAGAACAGCATCGTTGCGAACTTCTTCCAAGTTTTCCTTCGAAGTTATAGTTGACTCGTCAGAGTTTCCTGCTAGGCTTCGTAGTGACTTGTTTTGTATCTCTTCTGGCGTCATTGCCTGTTCCCCGAAGAGTAAGCTTGAAAGGACTGAAACCAGTTGATCTAGATGGAGTTGTTCTTAACGACCAGAGTACTGAATGAAGCTCCTCTGGCCATTTTCCTTTTTTGATGTTGAGTAGCCTCTTTTGTACTGCTTCGAATATTCTTTTATTTGCACTCTCAACTGCTCCATTTGATTGAGGGTGGTATAATGATGCGAAGCGTAGGTTTATCCCCAACGATTCGCAGAATTCTGTGAATAGATGACTGTCGAATTGTTTCCCGTTGTCCACCACTATCGTTTTTGGTACTCCGAATCTGCAGATTACTGTTTGCCAGACGAATTTTTTCATATTTTCCGAAGTGATCGAAGCTACTGCTCTGAACTCGATCCACTTTGAAAAGTAATCCATTGCGACGAAGGTGTACTGGAGATTTCCTGGAGCTGTTGGTAGTTTCCCAACTATATCGATGCCCCATTGGTAAAATGGCCAAATGGGTTGCATCAGCTGTACTTCTGCTGCCAGGCTTCGCTGATGTCTTGCGAAGAATTGACATTCAGTGCATTTTTTGACTATTTCTTCTGCGTCCTTGGTGGCGGTTGGCCAGTAGAAACCCATTCTGTATACCTTCGCGACGAGGGGTCTTGATGCGATATGAGATCCACACATGCCGGAAATGTATTTCATGAAGAAGTTACTTCCCGTCTTCTGGTAGAATGCATCACAACCAGGCCTGACAAACTCCTCCTTTGTATAGTTGGCCTTCGATTAATTTGTAATTTTTTGCCTTTTGTGCTATTCTCTTTGCTTCGGCTTCGTCTTGAGGTTCATACTGATTATTGAGGTGGGCTATTATTGGAGCCCTCCAATCCTCCCATAGCTGGAAAAGGTGGTGAATTTTCCTTGCTGATTCTTCGGCAGTTGACTTATCTAGAATTTCAAAGAAAACGTCTGGGGGGAGACCTTCGCCTTTGGCGGCGGCCTTCGCTATAGCATCTGCTTCTTGATTTAGGTTTCTCTTTAGGCTTTGCACAGTGAAACCTTTGAAATATTTTTGCATTTTTATGACCGCTTTATGATACTTGATCAGTTCTTGGTCCTTCGTCTTGTAATTGTTTTCGACTTGATTTGCTACTACTTCGGAATCTGTGCTGATGAGCACTCTTCTTGCACCCAAGGCCTTCGCTTTGCGAAGCCCCAACAGTACTCCTTCGTATTCTGCAATATTGTTGGTTGACTGAAAGTCCATCTTGACAGCATATCTTAATTTGATTCCCGAGGGTGACGTTATTATCGCAGCGGCTCCAGCTCCTGTTGCTCCCCATGCACCATCAGTGAATATTGTCCAGCAAGATTCTTCAATTTGGATGGAGGCTTCGGGAGTAGGAGGGGTCCATTCTGCTATGAAATCTGCGAGAGTTGCTGCCTTGATGGCTGTTCTTGCTCTGAACTCGATGTCGAAGGGTGCCAGTTCTGTTGACCATTTTCCTATTCGTCCGATCGCTTCCCTGCTTCGCAGTGTGTCGCGAAGGGGGAAAGAGGTTGGTACTATTATTTTCCTGTCACTGAAATAATGTTTTAATTTTCTTGAAGCCATGATCACTGCGTAGGCCATCTTCTCTATTTTTGAGTAGAGTAGCTTCGCTCCTGACAAGGCTTCGGAGACGAAGTATACAGGTTTTTGAACTTTGTCTTCGCTGTGCTCATGAACAAGTACTGCACTTACGGCTGATACCGAAGCTGCAATGTATAGGAGTAGGTCTTCTCTTGGTTTTGGCCTGGCCAGAGCAGCTAATTCTGTAAGAGCTCTTTTTATGTCTTCGAAGGCTTCTTGTTGTTCGGATCCCCATTGAAATTTTTCCTTCGTTCGGAGTGCCTTGAAGATGGGATTACTTCGTTCTGCCAGTTTCGGAATGAATCTGCTTAGAGAATTAAGCCTTCCGGCTTGTCTCTGTACATCTTTTAAGCATTTTGGTGGGGCGAGGTCTTGTATAGCTTTGATTTTCTTCTTGTTAGCTTCGATTCCTCGCTGGGAGACCATGAATCCCAGTAGTTTGCCTAATTCAGCTCCGAAGACGCATTTTGCTGGGTTCAGCTTTACATTGTGCTTTCTCAGATTCTCGAAGGTCTCATCTAGGTCTTTTAAGTGGTCAGCCCTTTCTATTGTCTTTACAACTATATCGTCCACGTATGCTTCAACATTTCTTCCCAGTTGGTCTTCGAAGATCATCTTCACGAGTCTGGCAAACGTTGCTCCCGCGTTCCGAAGGCCAAATGGCATTCTTATGAAGCAGAAGGTTCCATCGTAGGTGATGAAGGCTGTCTTTTCTTCATCTTCCTTCGCCATATGAATCTGGTGATAGCCTGAATAGGCATCTAGGAAACTTAGCAGTTGACAACCGGCTACCGAATCAGTTATTGTATCGATTCGGTCTAGTGGGAAATTGTCTTTAGGGCATGCTTTGTTTAGCCTTGTGAAATCAATGCACATTCTCCATTCTCCTGTCTTCTTTTTGACGAGAACGACGTTGGATAACCAGCTCGAGAATGTTGTTGGTCTTATGACACCGGCTTTTAGCAACTTGTTTACTTCGTTTGTTGCGGCGGCCTTCTTTTCTTCAGACGCTTTTCTGATCTTGTCTGCGAAGGGTCTTATTCTTGGATTGACTTCTAACTCGTGCTGAATTGTCTCTCTTTTGACTCCTGTGATGTCTTGTGGTGACCATGCGAAGATGTCAGAGTTTTGCTTTAAAAACCTAATTATCTGTTCTCTTTCGTTCTTAGACAGATTTTTCCCTATTTTAACAGTTCTTTCTGGTTTCTGGGGCCATAAGTTCACTTCTTCGACTTCGCTTGAAGGTTCTAGCTTTGCTTGTTCTGCCTTCGCTTGATGGCCTTCGTGCTCGTTCTTTTCTGCTGAGTCGTTTTCTTTGCCACTTTTTGGTCTGAAGGGGTTACAGCATACGTTAATGGTGCCTTGTTCCGAAGGTATCTTCATCATCAGGTAGTTGTGATGGATTGCAGCTCCGAAAGCTACTATGATTTGTCTTCTGAAGATTGCATTGTATTCGCTGAGTGAGTCTATGATTATGAACTCCGTCTCCTGGGTTATGGATTTATCTTCGTCTTCGAAGGTTACTTTCAACATTATTTTTCCGATTGAACATGCTTCTTCTCCTCCAAAGTCCTTCAAGGTTATTTTGCTAGTGTTCGCATAGCTATTGATTTGCATGCGTACCAAAGTATCTTTAAAGATGATATTTTCTGAGCTTCCACTGTCGATCATGATTCTGTGAACCATATACCCTTCGATGTCGGTTTTGATCACGAAGGCGTCTATATGTGGATAATCGGAGACTCTGATGTCGTCCGTTGTGAAGCGGATGGTTGAATGCTTCCATCTTTTTTGCTCTGTTCTTACCCTCGCAGCTTTTGCTTGGTGGTAGTCTTGCTGTCTTTTCATCGTGGGTTTGGCCCACGGTCAGCGCCAAATGTTGGGGGATCGAAGGTCTGTGTGTGATGTGTCGAAGCCCTCCAACGGAGTGTTGATGAAGTCTTGCTCGCCCGAAGCCTTCGATGGGTACCAGTGCCTTCGGATTACCCTACGAAGCCCTCCTTGGTGGATATCGTCGTCTGTTGGATGATGTGAAGCCCTCCTTCCTTGTCCGCGATGCCGGACGAAGATGTTCTCGTTCAGGTTCCCTGCAGTTTGGCGCGTGAAGCTCTCCTTTGCCCGCGATGCCAGGCGATGGGGTTTGGAGTGTTGAGAGGATCGACTGCGGTGCAAATGATTGTCTTTGGCTCGGGGCCCCCAAAAACCAGATCCCCTTACAGGATCATCTCCCTCCATATTTATAGGGAGCGGGATGATCATATTTACATGCATGCCATCGGCTACTTCAGCATGGCTCTTAGCTTGGTAGTTTAAACTCCTGCGCCGTCTGCTCTTTCCGCTCTGCTTCGCTTGTCCTTCGCGAGGTTCCGGGTGGCTTCGGCTGTCTTAGGCGGGTGTGGCTTAGCCTTCGCTATCTCCTTCGCCATATACTTGTTGCCAGGATCCCAACAAACTTTTTCAATTGTTGCTTCAACTTTTTTATTTGGCTGTTCAACTTTTTTGTTTGCAGCTTCAATTTTTCAAAATATAATGAAGTGGGATCTAGTTTCGAAGTGTTCATCGCAACGAACGCAACCACTACTATCAAAACATACGGTCAAAAAATCCCTCTTAGACATACAAATGTCCAAAGACCAACCGCTCGCCTCCCATGCGCGTGCGCACTGCGCTGTCGCGTCCGGCCTCTGGGTCCTGTCTCTCTAGTAGTGGTGCTATTAGTAGCTTTAGGATTTGAGTCTAGCCATCGTACCGTATTATTCTTTGATGTTGGGATCTTGGTCTTCCCTTCTCATTGAGGAGGTTTGGTGTCCCCATGAAGGTTTCAGCAAAGGCAACGACGGCAGCAGCGATGGAGCTGAGGCATCCTTCTCGGCAAGGTGACATGGTGAATTATGTGTCCTAACAACAATGGTAAAGCGGAGACAATGCTTCCTCTGTGAAATAAGGGTCTCTAGCCCGTTCCCTGTTTATTAATTCATGGCTCGAACCAGCCATGATGAATAGCTGGTGGGATGGGATCTTCCTCTCTTCCTACCGATGGAGATATGGCCGATTCTCGTAGAAAGAAATTAGATACCAAATGACAGTGATTTTTAAGGTGGTGGATCTTGCGGCTTCAATAAATTTTGGCGCCTCTCATTGGCAGTTACAATGAACATGGCTTCAATCGGTTCCTGATCTTTGGAGTCTTTTTTATGGTCGCGGATCACTTCAACGAGAGGATGACAGCGGCAAGATGTCAGGGCAGCAGCCCTGTGGCGCGATTAGGGTGGAGGGGCAGCGTGACTAGGGTTGAGGCAGGGGGGAAGTGGGAAGGGTGGCAGCAGAAGAGTGAGAGAGAATGGGGATTAAACTCCTTTTTTTCTTGTTTAAATCTGGGTACATACCCCTTTATTTATAGAGGAATTCAACATGTTTCCTTAGAAAAACTCCATATGTAATCTAGACTCTATCTCGAATTTCCTAATTTAAAATGACTTTTCAGATTTAATTTACTTATTTCTGACTTTATCTTGACTTGACCTAGCCACTTTTAGGGCTGCTATAGGGCCGCGCCGTGGTCACCACTCTTGCGGCGCCACAAGGGTGACTGAAGCTTGGGCCCTATGGGCTGTCGCCGCAGCTGCGTCGTTGCCCGTCGTGACATTTTGCAATAATTCTTTGCCGCAAATTTATACATGTCTTTTTACTGGAAATAAAGAGAATAATTAAGTTAACAAGAATGTTCCAAGTTCAGGGATAAACAATACTCCCTACAATTCCAAATATAGCCTTTTCCTCAAATGAACAAAAAATAATCCAATGCTTTTTCTCAAATGCACCAAATATAAGTATATTAACTACTCTAATGCATGTGTTTTGTTTTTCCCCCATGTTTGCCATACTAATATGCATCATAATCAATTAATATACATGCATGTCATCTATTCAATCACAGGAATAACTTATTTCCTTAAGTCCCATCTGTCATCTATATTCAGGATGAGAAGGTGCTACCAAGTAAGTTGGATAAAAAGATCCAAGTCATTTTTTATATTTTGTGAGTTTAGATTGATGCATAGATATGTGTTGCGGATGTTGCCACTGTACGAAAATTACTATTTTGTTGACGGATACCAATATGTTCTATAAGTAAAATTTATTATTCTTTTTTCAAACAAAAACATGACACTAACAGAAATGGGAATATCACTGTGGGTTGACATCTTATATTTACTAATTGGAGGCTCCTTCTGAGGCCTCCACGTTAATCGTAAAAAAATCCTAGAAATTACTATAAAAAAGCAAAACATCCGGCCGTCGGTTTGCATGGTTGACAAGTCCTTACCATTGATCAAAAACCATGTGAATCCCCACAAGAGAATCAGATGTTCCTATAACATCACGTGGTGCTGAGTCCAATAGCCATACGTATACACTTTAATTAATTCAAGACATAAATAATCTAACAAAACATCTGGCCGCATCCTCACGTATCAAATCCACATCCTCCTCATGTACCGGTCCCTCCCTTCAAAAGAATCAATCCCGGCCACCCTCGATCCAGGCCATGCAACGAAATTCAAGCACGGCATGGAAGGGCTGGCAGGTGCCGCCAAGGAGCAGCAGAATGCCGGCGAGGCGACGAGCAACGAGGATAGCAGACCGCACGGTTGCCCTAGCTCCATACGGACATAAAAGAGAAATTAAAGAAAGAGAAGAAAAGAAGGAAAACGAGAGATGAGATGGTTGACTAGCTCCATACGGACATAAAAGAGAAATTAAAGAAAGAGAAGAAAAGAAGGAAAACGAGAGATGAGATGGTTGAGCGATCGATCTCACTGTCACATCTGAAGGGAGTTTTGACGCTCTTGCCGTATTCTGCTGCCATTGGTTGATGGCTGGACACGAGCAGGCAAAGGCAAGAAAAAGTTGGTAGGAAGAGGTGAAGAGCCGGGAGTAGGCTGAGGCGGCTCCAAGCAGCAGAGTAGAAGCAAGCAACCGGCAGGGTCCTCGCGGATTGAAGTTCAGATCATCTGGTGTGTCCGGTGAGTTGACATACAAAACTAATCTGGTTCTTGAAAATCACAATTATGCAATGCATCTTGCCTTATTAATCTTGGCCTAAGAGACGACGTATAAGTATAGCTGATATTGAGATCAAGCCCTCGATCTCGGCTGGTGCGGCAAGGTCATCGTCCCTGTATATGATCTGTCTTTCAAGAGATAAATCATGTTTTTCTAAAGATGATCCATCCAAGATAAGTTGCATGACCCATATTAGTTCCAATCACCATCAGACTCAATATATCTCACAATATCTAAGAGAGAGGCACATGAAGATATTAGTCCATGGTGAGTACGCATTAATTGGTAGCAAGAGGCATGTCTGTGAGACACACCACCTTAGCCCATGACGCTCTAGCCATCCATGCACGCCGATGCAAGTTACTGGACTTGCCTGAAGTATCTTGAAAAGTTAGCAGAGCTCAGGCTACTGTTGTCACCCGCAGATAAATTAGACTTCTTCAATAGCTTTGCAAAAAGCACATATTATTATGTGGAATTTAGCCTAAATAAATGATACGATACACGCATGTATTCTCTACATATATATTTAATATGAATGATTTTAAAAAATCATAAAAGTGGGATTCATATGGTTGTTGAGAATTTTGTTTTTTTTAAAAAAAATCACAACTTTCTAAAATCCTATGCACGGGTTGATTGGCTAGTTTAATCTAATAAGTAATAAGTATCGTTTTATTGATCTTCTGAAAGTATTTTTTTAACTTCCCTGATGGTTTTTGGGTCACAGGGATGATATTCCATTTTAGAGCTTGGCTACCCAATCAGGGCGTAGAGACGTGGAAACAAGACATAGCAGGGTCGGATGGAACTTGTGGAAGATAATCGTACATCTTATAAAGCTAAAACGTTAAGGGCCTGTTTAGGTACGGTGTTGTAGTTTGTCAAAAAAAAAGTTTAAAAAAAATCATGGTTTCACAAAGTAGAGCTCCGGAGTGGAGTATTTTTACAACTAAAAAATGGTTGCAGTTTTAGAAATTAAATACCATGGCTTTTAAAACTACAAAACTGCTTACATCCAAAACACCTTCGTACTTCTCAAAACCAAAGTATTTTGCTAAATTGTAGTATTCTTACAAAACTCCAAAAACACTTTGTATCCAAACAGGGCCTAAGGCTGAAACATCAACAAAATGCGAACTTTCAAAATATCAGAAATGGGACGTCGGCACCTAGCTAGAACTGATATGGAACGATTACACAACTAGCTCCAAGCATTGAATTAGAATATTTGACTTCCGAGACCATCTGTTTCATGCAACCACCCACCAACAAGGATAGCATACTGGACGACCCCCCTTGACTATGCAGGAATAGAAACCGGTCAATTATAAATTGGAATGTAAAGCAACATAAGCTCGGTCTCACAAAAATGGCCAATAATGAGGAGCAGAGCTATCCTTTTCTTTGGCATGGCATTTGATTGGTTGGGGCCGCACACACATTGTTGCAAATTCCAATAGGATATTTTTGATCAAAATATTCGAAAGAAAATTTGTTTAAGGTAATTATACGGGCGAATGCTGTGCCGTCTTGAACAAGTTTTGACAAACATAACTGTACCGTCACCTAAATTTCCATAAGAATTTCAAAAGAAGCAGATCAGGACTATAGAGCACCAAGAAGACATTGTGAAAAACATGCCAATAATCTAGCCTATAGGATTTTGAGCGCATGGGGCCAAACACGCCAGTGAAATGCGTACTATAACGCTCAGCTTGTCGGCTTTCTAAGATCAGAAGAACATGATTAAATATCCTTGCTGCTACAAACCGTCAATAGTCGCATGGAGGGATGAGTTGCAAAATTTCTAGATGTCATTATGTTGTGATCTGGACCACTACTTGCAACCTACTAGAGTTGACACATCTTGTCGTTATAATTCATCGGTCCATAATGATTTAGGATTTTGATAGCGATCTAATACTAAAGTGTACACATCTTGTCATTTTTTTTTGCAAGGGAATACACATCTTGTCGTTAATGAGGAGATAGCCAGAAAGAAGAACGTCGCACGCCCTCAAGGACCAAGAGGGTGTGGTGGAGTGATTCCCAGGAAGAGAAAGCCGACAAGCTGGGCGTTATAGTTGGAACGTAGGGTATTGTTGAACCAGCTGGAGTACCGTGCTGTTAGTGGGAAGGAAGAGGTGGGATAGTATCTGGATAAGCACATACCAGAAAATTTGTGGATCAGGAATGAGTCTTAATCCATTGGACAATTAATCCGTTCTTAAGTTGACAGGCGCACACATACAGAAAATATATCATCGTTTTTTGCAAAAAAAAAGAAATATATCATCGTTATTGTTGCTTGATCTTGACCATTACTTGCCAACTACCGCATTACAACAGTTCAACATACGGGAGTTACAATGCTCCAACCTCTATCCTTAATCGTTCCATGACTGGAACTTATATTATAATTATTAATAGTCATCAGAATCAGTTGCCAATGGTTGCGACATTGGGACTTGATTCTGTTAATATCTTTTTAAGTGATATTGAGAGTCACACTATGAACATCCAATATTCACATATATAGACATCAGATAAATAATGTTATCACATTATTACATACATGTCACATAAGCATGGACATAGCATAAAAGATATAGTTCATCACTATACTACACAATTTTTTTATACTTAACTAGTACGATGCCCGTGCGTTGCAACGGATCTTTTTTTTTACAACATACATCATCAATAACTATTAATACATCTATACAAATGACGACATTTTGATAAGTGAACAGCAATAAGAATAACACATGAATCTTTACTCAGCTATAATCGATCCTACTAAATCATGAATCTATGTAACAATGGAGCGCAGATATATGTATGTGCGTGCTTCGAATTAGACAATTGGTTCTTTGCGTGCATAGAATAAACTCAATAATTTAGTGCGCATAAATATACTTATTATTTTGTCTTATCATTTTTTCATAAATTTTGCACACAAATATCTTATTTAACAGGATAGATTGGAGTTGCAACAAATAGAAAGCTTTGAATGTACCCATGTTGATTTTAGTTCATTACTTCCTATTAAGTTTTTATCGATTTGATACAAATCAATAATCTAAGCCTCATATTTAGCTCTATGTGCTGGAAGATGGTGGGCCCACTGCCATACCCAAGTCAATAGTCATCATCTGTTTTCTTTCCAACAGAAGTTACAGAACGCACGATTTGTCACACCCGGTTCAAAGAAAATAACCGAATGTAAATCCACGTGTATGACAGGATCAGTTAACCATATATGTAGTTGACAAATAGTGAAATATCATTATTACAAGCCAAGTAAACGTTAAATATCCGATACATAAGGACCCGTAGGTCTAAAAGAAAATTACATATGCAGCAATAAAATGAAGCGTGTCTTCCATCTCCACAGGCGTTGTCTGGGGGAGCGCCAGCCTAGTACGAAGCGTCCAGGTCGAAGTCGTCGTCATTGTACTCCACTTCTCCTCCATCGTCTGAGCAGCAATATATGGCAAAAAGGGGAAAAAGCTCACGTGAGTACATAAAGTACTCAGCAAGTGTGGGAAAGTATATGACATGTTGGCTATAAGCAAGAAAGGCTCGACTCAGGTTTACTGCACTATGCAAACCTAGACTCAAAGCACCCTAATTACTAGGTGTGTCATCTCTCCAACAGGACTGAATCGACAAGGAAGAACTCATGGATCCCAATCCGACTACCAACGAACCAACCCGCCAAGCCCCCTCTAATCATGAATAAGTCCAGGCCGCTCTTAACCGTGAGCACGGCTGTCATGACAGTTTGAATCTCTGCAGAGTTCGCGCACGTTCCCCATGAGTCGTGTTTCCCGTTTTGCTTCACACTTCCGGGGTGTGTAGCCAGGGTCACACTACAAGGCCTTTCCAAGGATCCTCTCAACATGTAGACACCCGCTAAGGTTCCACCGCTAACAGCATATGGAGTCCATTTTACCTCCGCTGCAGAAGCCCCATCTTGCGCCACTAGTCCGCCGGATGGTGTGTACAGAGAAGAAGAGGATATCCAAGTAATTAGCCAGGTTGTACCCATATAGGTCTCATGGCTGCGCTGTTAAGCCGGGTTACATGCTCCATGAACCGGTCCTTAGAACCTATGGCAGGCACTAGCACAAACCGAGCTCTCGTGCACGACGGCACCAAACCAAACATACCATCCTGCCAAGGTTCCCTAATCTCCAAGTCTCTAAAACCAATTACCATCCCATGAATTATATTCAGTATATAATTAGTCAAATTAAGGAACCCATGAACCAACCCACTGACAGCACTAGCAAAATTCTACCCAGACCTATGTACTACTCATCAACGGCTTCAAGGAATAATAAGGAAATAACTAGTAAACCATAACATGGGATTCCAATTTAGACATGCATGCAAAAATAAGAAACTACACAATCCTAAGATGGGTTCAGTATGGTCAACGGAACTTGTCTGGTTGCTGCTCAAGTCCCTCAAAATCCTGATCTTGGAGGTTCTGTGGCGCCGGCTCTTGAATAGAATCTGTCCGCGCAATCATAGTGACAAGCAATCAACAAACACACAAGAAAACAGAACCAAACAGTAGCATCAGTGCCTGCTCCTGACCAACAGTCATCACGTCCATGGAACTGTCAAGATGCTTGATAGCTTGACCTGAAGTGTAAGCACCCACCAAGCAATTCTTGAAAATCTTGCGGCGCCACTGCATATCATGTTCTCTTAGCGCAAACTAGTACCTCCGTAGATGGCCTCGATGCTCGTGCATATGTGTCATCTATTTTTTTTTCTTTTAGAAAAGAAAACAGCAAGAGATAAGCAAGTGACAGTTTTGCAAGATTTTAAACAGAGAAACGAACAACTTTGTAATACTTTTCGTAAACAGAACAATTATAGTGAAGATTTTGTAAGCTCCAAACAAAGTAAATAAATCAATGAAGCAAGCGGCAGAAGCAACTTTGTAATACTTTTCGTAAACAGAACAATTATAGTGAAGATTTTGTAAGCTCCAAACAAAGTAAATAAATCAATGAAGGAAGCGGCAGAAGAGCAATAAAGCAATTTTTTTTTCAAAATAGTTTTGATATGCAAAAATAATCCTTATAACGACCATTTCTACCTAGGCTCGCGTCCTACGGACAACCTCGGCTCTGATACCACTTCGCGACGGCAGGGACGGCTCTGGGCGTGCTCTCGAGGTTGTCGGCGCTCGTCGAGGATCAGGCTTCAGCTAGCATCGGAGGCAAGTTTGTTCTGGTCGTCGAGGTGCCGCGTGGTGTCGACCGGCGATCAGCGACTAGAAATAAGACCATGGTTTCACGGAAACGACGACAGTGCCGGCGAAAGGCGGCGCTGCTCATAGGTGCTCGTCGGGATCGACGCCTCCTGGGCAGAAAGATGATGGGGACAGGATCCACAGGCTCCAAGCTGCCCTGCAATTCGAGAGCATGGATCAGCAGCGGCTCACGGCGACGAAGCGCTCAGGCATCGACTTACCGGAGACGGCAGCGGCCGGTTTTCTCTTGGGCAAACGGAGAGGAGGAAGGTGAATAAACACGGCAGCCTAATGTTTTGGCTGAACAAAGGAAGGTGCTGGGACGTTTCCATAGAAGGAGGACACTAACGACACAATGAATAGAATTGATTAGCGGCAAAGAAGATTATGGCAGCCTTTCCATGTATTGTAATGCTCCTGCATGCGAGAGAAGGAAAGAGAAGCTGGGAATTTTTGTTGGTCAAGTGGCCTGCCTTTTATTGCATTGTACACGAACTGCTATCGAATTTCAAGCTCATTTTTCACACAAATGCAAACAAACAACATGATGCACGTTGAACCTTAAACAAATTTTAATTAAAAAATGAAGCTGTATTATATTTGAATTAATTTGAATTATTTGAAAAACCTGGGTGTTACACGATTCTTCATGAAAAAAAAAGAAAGAAAGAAAGAAAAAAAATAGAAAAGAGCGCACGATGCCGCAGCTCAATCGTAAATTCGCGCTCGCCGCGACGCTGGATCTCACCGCTGGCCACCAAAATTCCAAATCCCATGCAGCTTCCGCAAGATCAGGCAAGCGATAGCGGTACAGGACACCTCCGCAGCCTGAGCGTCCGCAAGGACATTCCACGCATATGAGCGGCAAGGACATGGCCATATCGCACGACGTGGGGCTTGAAGCCGGGCCGTCGGCGGCGATGGCAACGCCGGCGATGGCTGCGAGGATCTAACGGCGATGCCCGCCCCGCCATCAAGACCTCCACTCCGTGTGTCAGGCTGCGTGACGTGCTGGCGGCGCGGGCGCGGACAGGGGAGGGGACAGAGGAGCGGCGGCGTCAGAAGGGATGGGGCGGGCGAGCTGCGGCTTGCGGGGGGGGGGGGGGGGGGCGTCCGGAGGAGTGGGCGTCTTTTTGTTTTTTACCAAGATCGGCCAGGGGTGGATGGGCTGGAGGAGATATTTTTCCTGGCCCATTTGTCGGCGCGAACGGGCTGGAGGCCGGCGGGCATGCCAACGAACGACCATGACCACCACCAACTCCCTTTTTTAAGAATGGTAAAGAAATCTCTATTACATTATATTTTGAATAGTGTGTTAAAATATAGTTCCGCCCCTAACGGGCTTAGCTGGTGGCTCGGTCAATCAGTCCGCTCTGTTGACACCAAGGCTTTTTATCTAAACAAATCAATGCATCTATGAGAACACAATCTTGGGCCTTAAACAAAAAAGGCAATGCATTTCCATATATAAACAAGCTTCAGTGATTTGAAAAGATATGGTTATTATTAGCTTAATGCTTACCTTCAGAGACCCACACACGCATTGCTTGGGTCATTTAATGTATACCGACGCCTTTGAGTGGCATATTAGAAGATTCATAGAAAAAATAAGGCATTACAGTGGTTTGCACTATGCCAGAAAACCTGATTAGAGACGCGGCTCAACTTTCATTAGAGACGTGGTTTTTTTGCGTCTGAAAATTTTCGTCTCTAATGTGAAAATATCAGAGACGCGGATTTCCGCGTCTGTAATGATGACTTATCAGAGACGCGTTTTGTTGGAGACGCGTCTCAAATGAGACTATTCAGAGACGTGTGTTGTCAATAAGCGTCTGCAATCATGGGTCATTTGAGACGCGGGACGTATAGACGCGTCTCCAATTAACATTTATCAGTGACACGTTTTGCCTACCCGCGTCTCTAATGATAAATCAGAAAAACAAAAAAAAATATGGGATCACCAGCTACTGGAATCAGTCAAATGGTTATACAGATACATACGCTGCTCCAATGATATTCATAAGCACATAAAAATTACACCAACTGCTCAGATACACATGTTTAATCCATTCCATCAATACAAATATACCAATAATACACATGAAAACTCAGTGACTTGTACATGAATTATTCAACCGTTTATTGATGCAGTGAAGTGGTATACACATAACTATTTATCTGAAAGCTGTTCAATACTTGACTATGCAAAAAGGTGAAGTGACTAATCTACAGGTATGGACTGAGCAATATGTCAGGCATAATGAAAGTCTATTAGCAGGCTAACTGAGAGAAGACTGAAAATCTACAATTAACATGATTAGTTAATTTCTCATGTTTACTTCTCGAACTTGGCATCAATGTCCAGCTAACTTTTGCACCAGGTCTGCATCACAGAAGAACAAATATGTTAAGTGCCTCTGCAGCATCTATATCAAATATTTTTGTACAAAGTCAGAGCATGCTGCCACAGTAATGAAACGCAGATTCAGCGTTGTATAAAGTTAGCAAGAGGAGCTAGTTAATTTACAAAGCTGAGACAAGCAATACTGAAATAAACTGCTACAGAAATTCATGCAATGATTAACCAAGGAAAACTCATCTACTATTGTTATATTCAGCAGAACCAAGCAGGCAAGCAACTACCTGGTGCAATGCCCTACTGCAATAATATTACCTAATCACAGAACAGTCAGGCACTTTTTCCTTTTGTTTTTTGCTTATATTATAGGACAGGTGCAGCTCTTGCTCTATCATCATGTGTTTCAGCTAAATTCACAAGACTACAACCTGTAACATCACACTTTCAGTAACTCTAGTCATAGATATGGGTTGATCTCCCTAAAGGCATGAAGAGTGTACACCAATACATTAAAGAAAGGATAGATTGATGACTAGCTGTAAAGTACCTGATTGAATATGAGCACTCTTCCGGAAAGTTTGTTCATGAACAGCAACAGACTGAATGCAATGTTTCACATGGTCCAATAAAACCTTTATTGCAATGGAAAAAATATATCAAGATTTTGTATAATTTCCCACATTAAAAAAATCCATGTTGCCAGTATAAGCATTTTCAGAGTGATGTGCATAAGTACATGCAGATCATTCTAAAGTATGCAACCACAGTAAGACACCAAAGTGATTCTATTTAGCTTCAGTAACTAAAACTAGTAGCTCTGATATTCTTGCACAGCTTAGCTGTTGAACCGTAGTTACAAAAGGATTCAGGAAGCAAATATTGATGTGAACTCAGAATGACATGCAAAGTAAAAGGTAAATGCTCTTTTGTAATCTCAGAATGATGTGAACAGAGCAGGGCCAACAAGCAGCAGGGCATCAATTAGTCTTCTATCCAAGCAGATATTCTCAATTTAGTGTGTACAACCACAAATCTAAGTAAAATCACACTTAAGTACAACAGAGCAGCTGCACATGATTTCAATTATGAAGTAAACAAGCTTTTATTTCAGTAAATCAACTAAATTGCTAAAACAGAGTACCAGCCGTAGTGCAGTAAAACACAAGGGGATCAGAGGATCTTGAGTTGGGAACAACTTATCTAGTTATCCATGAGTCAAGAAGGCTGCAGATCATACTAAATTGATGGTGAAGGTATGTACTGCACCATCTTCAAACCCTAGTTCCTATACGCAATAGAAGAAATTGGGGGAAATTCGAGAAATCCAGTAAAGTTGGGTCAGGCAATTCATCTAACACCTTCTGTATGAACACAACCATGGAAATTTAGAGGAGTAAGACAGGGGATTCACAGAGCAGCCATGGCACGGGTGGCAGCCAAACTTGTACAGCAATGGCGAGCAAGACATCAACCAAATCTACAGGAACAGAGCAAGCGGAATCGAGAACACAAGTTGATGGAGAGTGACTGATAGGAACGAAGGCTCACATCGCAGTGCACGACGTCGTCGGCAGCGACCTGGACGAGGAAGTGGTTGGCATGGACGACGACCTTCTTCCTAATCTTGCCCACCCCGAGGCGCGACGGGGGCACGTTCCCCAGCGGGGCCTGCGGCTGCTTTAGCTTCCGATCTAACAGCTCGCCCAGGCACTCCGAGCAGGATCTGCCACGGCCAACAGATGCGACGGCCGGAGGAGTCTGGGCCTTGGATCTGGAGGAGCAGGATCTGCCACGGCCAGCAGATGCGACGGCCGGAGGAGGAGCGGGCGCCAAACTCGACGAGGCTGCGGCCGTTGGCGAGGCGTCGAACGCGCTGAAGAAGTCGAAGTCGCTGCGGGATCTGAGCAGCGACCGATGTGGAGGAACGGGCGTGCACCTCTCCGCCTACATGGCCCCGGCCTCTGCCGCCCATGCCCCGCTGCTGGCGATGGTAGCCCACGCGGCTGCGATCTGAATCGATTCAGATCTGCGGTCACGCCGCCGCCACCATGCTCTGGATCTGGGAGTGCAGAGGATAGAGGGATTGGGAGAGACGTGGAATGAAGGGTGGAGAGCCGGGGTCGAGGGGTCAACCGGCCATGGCAAAGCTTGCCCGACGCCATGGTCAGGCTGCCGCCGCGGTGAGGAGAGAGAGTCGGGAGAAACTTGGGATGTGGCGTGTTGAGGGGAGAGAGAATCGGGAGAGGTAGGTGGGCGAGTGCCGAGGTATGCGGTGGGTGAAGTCATAGCCGGATTGAACTAAAATTTTGGGTCCGGCACAGATGTTGGGAGACGCGGTTTGACGCAACGCGTCTAAAATTATCTGCCAGGTACTCTGTGTTTGGTTGGGGCAAGATATTTCAGACGCGTTTCGGTACAACGGGTCTGTGATCTTTTTATCACAGACGTGTTTACAAGACTCGTCTCAAATGTGATGTCTTGTATGTCCATTTCTGGCATAGTGTTGCCCCCGAACGTCACTAAAAAATAGTGTTGTTTTCAACAGTGTTGTTTCCTGTTTGTATCGGCGATCTGTTTTCAAAACTGCCACTAGACATTTTTTTTCTCCCGCCGCTATAGTCTAAACCCTTAAAGAACCAGTTGTGAGAAAAATCGATTTTACCCTGCCAGATCTTACCCACCTGTATATCAACCAATGATTTAAATCTCACCCCCTAATGACAGCCGCTAGATCAAAAATATGAGCCCACCAAATTACCAGATTGTCACCGGATTGTCACCGATGACACAATTAACACACGTTTCATCCCCGCCTCCTCGCGCTAACCACACCCAAGGAAAACTGTACCCGCCCCTGCACCCATCACCGTGAGTGGATGTCTCCTTCCCGAATTCGGCAAGAATCTCATTTTTTGGTAGCGCTAATCCTTTCCCTACCTGCAATGAGCTTTCCACGCATTCCCGGCATCCCGCGATCTGAAATCCCCACGTTGTCTCTGCCCACGCCGCAACCCTCGCCCAACCCCCATGCTGCTCCATCGCCGCAAAAGGATCGCTCCTCCTCTGCTAACCCGGAAGGCGAGGAAGGCCGTTGTGAATCCGCTGCGCAATTCGAAGAAGGCTGTCGGGGATCTGCATCGTAGACGAGCTTCCGGAGACGGAGGCGGCGGGCACCGACGGTTTGTGAAGTGGCGCTGCGGGTGAGGTATCGATTACCTCAAGTCTCCTCTCTGCTGACCTGTCGGCCAGCGGCGCTCGTCACCGAGCTTTGCCAGCGTCTCAGCCTCTGCGAAGAAATTGGTGAGTACTCAGTCCCTGCGATATCTTGTTTTCGTTGTCGCATCCAAAAATTCATAGGTGCGTTCCTGCTGGCGTGTGTACATATACTGGCAGGCAATAAGATTAGGATTCACGTACATGGCTATGCTTGATGTTCTTCCTACCTACAGTTTCATGTAGGCTTTCGATTGTCATTCTGTTAGAAAATAATAATAATAAAAAACTGAGGAAGTTCAGGGTTCTGTATTTACGAAATGGACAAACTGATTTAGATCAGAGTTAATTTTTTTGTGGAACAGATCACATTTAATTGTGTTTTCTCCTATTTGCAGATATGTGATTGCATAAGCTGGACATAGATTTGATTTTGTACTGCAGGTTACCGGTTCTATACACATGTGCAGAAGGATGGAGACAACAGAAGTCAGATATCAAGTGATCAACAAGTAGGCCCATGTCTGCTTTCTGCATTTTATTTCTTTTTCTTTGCTCTGCTCTGATCCGAACAAGAGTCGTTTATGATAATATTGATTTAGCCGTGGCTCACTGTCAGTTCTAATTCACTGATAATGCTGATTGCCTTATTTCAGTCTTTAAGACACAGTTGATCCTAATTCTGATCAATTGCTTTTTCCCAGTTCTATATGCAGGCGATCTCAAAAAAAAAAAAGTTCTATATGCAGGCGATCAATTGCTTTTTCCCGGTTCTATATGCAAAGGACGGAGACCGCAACAGTCTGATATCAAGTGATTAATGAGGTGACACATGTCTGCTTTCCGCATTTTAGTTCTTTTGCTTTGCTATGCACTTCTATCAACGAAAGTAATTTCTGATAATGATGATTTAATCATGGTACAATATCATTTCTAATTCACTGATAATGCTGATTGCCTTATTTTAGTCTTTAAGCGGCAGCTGGTTGACTCTTTATCTTGGGTGATAAATGATCCTAATTATAACAATTTTTTTCCCAGTTTATCTAGCTTACTTTTATTAAATTCAATGCTCATATGACCGGATTATATTTTAGGTATTTGTTTACTCTGTGAGAGGATTCTCTTACGTATGTGACATGTTATCAGCATGCGATCAAATGAATAAAGTGAACATGATCCAGAGTTCAATGCATTGAAACGAAAATTGTACATTAGGTCAGTCTTTTGCGAATGCCTTATTATCAGCATGACCGTCTTTAAAATTTACAAAGGCGTCATCCAGAGTACATGCGCACATGGCTCCAGACCTGCACATATTAGCAAAAGTTACTGGTCACTAAAGAAACAAATGTAGTTATCTGTTTTTTCATTGGTCACTGGTCATTTCATCATCATAGCATTCTAAGACATTGTCTTTGTTTGATATCATACTGATATGAAATACAGAAATGTCTGACATCTAAGTTTGATTCAGCGTAGAAACAATTTCATGGTGTAAAATGTAATGATATACTCTTTCGGTGTCCAAATGCGATGATGTATTCAGTTTCAGTTCTAAAATATTGAGGTAAATGCTTTTGAGGCGAAGGTAGTTTGGGAGCACCTGGACTATGATAAGAAATGGAAATTCCAGTACAAGCCCATCCATGGTGATGTTCAGTTGCTTTCCAAGAAGATATGAATTGTGAAGTTTCATGATCTAATGTTTTCTTTTCATACCTGACTGCATAAATCATGCTATTGCACACCATTTTAATTTTTATGAATTTGTATTTCTTTTAATCTGGCTACATCTATGGTGTTGAATCAGAAGGCTTTGATTTCTTATATTGATGTATATTAACTTCAAAGATTTTTTCTGCATCTTGCCACTTCATTTATTGCCCATCTTTTTATCGTATAACTGCTTCTTCTGCAGAAGTAAGAGCTGAGTTGGAACGATAGATCGGGATGGAGGTTGAAGTGGCCGCAGCCAAGGAACTGGCCAGAGTGGCCGCGCATGTGAACTGTTTATCGTGTCAATCATTTTGAGTTTGGTAAGTAGACACTGCAAGGTGTCAGTGTAGGCCTCTTATTTGTTTTCCTTACAACCGTATACTTAGCTCTGGAATTATGCAAACATATCTATTCAACTTTATGCTTCTAAAATTTCAGTCACACTGGTTGTGCTCATGTTTTCCTTACCCATTCAAAGCTATTTTTTAGTTAACCATTGAATTTCATCCAATTTAATCCTTGTTGGTTTCTTATGATTTAAAACCAGTAATAAGATGTTTTAATATAATCCAAAACAAGAACAAGAAACTCAAGCTTGATCAGCACTGTCCTTTGCATGAAACTTTAACGCATAGGTGTGCATAGCCATCTAATTTGCAATTTGCATTTACTCTGGCTATGGGAGTATAATCTTTTTGGTCGCTGAATTCAAAATAATAGAATGAAGCTCACAGATGTTTCATGGAATATAACATTACCATGTATTTTGATTTTGTAGGGTGCGCAGTATCTCCCCCGCCAAGGAGCTCGCTTCACAACTGAGAGAGTAGTGCTGCCTATTGGTGACCTTTTCAATATACAAGTGCATTTCTGAAATGGTAGCAAATATCGGTCAGGATTTCAAGAGGCTCGGAGCACAGGGTGCATGTTGTCTCAGGAACTCCTGGCAGAGTCTGTGATATTATCAAGAGATGGACCCTGCAAGCAAGAGCATTCAAGCTTCTAATTCTGGTTAGTTCACCCTATTATTTTGTAGTTTCCAAATTTTTACCCACACAATCTGTAAAAGGTCCAACTCTTTACCTGATATAGGATGAAGCTGATGAGATATTGAGCGGAGAGTCTAAGGATTAGATTTACGATGCATATAGATATCTCCCACCCGCGCTTCAGGTTAGCGTCACACTTCCCTCAGCATTTATATGTTTTCACTGATTTTTCTATGTAACAACATCCAGTATGCTTCAAAGTGCACACCAAACCCTTTATTTTTGCCTTTCTTGTACCCTGAACTGTGTGGCATGCAAGTTTCAATCTTTATGTAAATTCCAACAATCATGCCTAAAGTAGTGTACCTTTGTTTTGAGAAGTCTTAATGTTTCCTTTCTTTCCTTTTTTTAGTTTAATAAATAGTTTATTGTTTGTTTGTTCAGGGATGGTATATCTGAAAATTTGTGCTTGGCATTGTGTCATGCTGGATATTTGGACTTCAGCAACACTGTTTGAGGATCAAATTAAAACGCTGTAAATTTGAAACATGATTAATATAGATAAAAACACAAAAATGCCTCCATGATGTGATCTTCCATGTTTGACTAATATGCAATGTCAATAGGGGAAAACTCTGTTTTGTCTCTTTGAGCAGTACTTGTTATATATTGCTGTGAATAAATAATTGGACATGCGAACCACATGTATACAGTAATTAATTTGAGCTCTACTTTTTATTTATTTTTACTTAAAAAATGCAGATCATCTTTTTGTCTTATCAAATGCGGAATTTTGTTTCTAATACAGAACCATTTGGCAAGGTATGATCTCTGTTTGTTCATGCTGTCTGAACTATATATTTTTTATCCACAGATATGTGGAGTGAAGAGAGTTCTCAATCACTTTATTTGCTATGACACACTAAGCAAATATATATGGTTACAACTTTATTTGTCTGGGTAGTATAGTAGATAGTAACAAGCATTGTTGGAGTGCTCTACTCATATACATGTTATTGGCTTAATTAAGGTTTTCTATCTACTTAAAAATTATATTATCAGCTATATTGTAAATATTGTGATAAGTCTTTTAGACACGTGCGTGGCGCACGTGCATTGTTACTAGTGGCTGTTTGTTGTACTGGCTGAACCTAAGATAGCATCATGATTGAAATTGTTCAAGGTAAAATCTTATAGGTGGAATATATTATTAGGAAATGTTATATTTAATTAGTCCTTCATATATAACTTTGGAAATAGACTTAATGTTTTTCATTAAATCTATGCTGAATACGAGATCCCCATCTACTGCACTTCTGGCAAGTTTAAGATAAGGCTGACGCCTTTCCTAGTGAGCATAAAAAAATCTTGCGGTTTCATATTGACATGGATTGTCATACCGCCTTCTTGGGACCTTCACAGGCAAGTCAGTGACACGGTCGTAGCAGAGGCATCGCTACCTTATGTGACGATGTCACGATGGTTGCCATCAGGCCGTTGGCGCGCGTTGCTAATCACCAGCTCGTTTTGATTATTTGACAAAGGTAGCCCCTTTGTTGATCGTGTCCATTGTCCATGTATGTGATACAGTTGTGTTAATTCAGTGAAGAACAATCGTGTCCAAAAAAGACAGCAATCAACTTTTAGAGTTTTAGAATACCGCTATTTTCATGGTCTTGCTAGGGAAACAAAATAATCAGCTATGTTGAGTTATTTAAAGATATATTATTTCCTTTTTCCAGTTGCAGCTAATATAGTTTGGTGCTATCAAAATCTCTCTCTCTCTCTCTCTCTCACTCTCACTCTCACTCTCATTTAATGGTATACTAATTTCAAGAGTTTATATTCTTTTTTCTTTATCTTCTTTGATTCTTTATTTTGTGGTGCGTTCTTGAACACCACTCTCTGTTGTTGCCATCTGATAAGATATGTCACAATCAGCCAAAAGTTATCAGTTGCTCAAACTCATGCTCGCGCAGGAAGTTCGATTCAATGATTGATGTCCTTGCATTGAGCAGGACAGTTACCAGAACAGGCGGCTTCATCGTAATGCCTGCAGTTGCGATGTTACTTTCCAAAATATGCAACTTGTCCACTGTCCCATGCATATGCTCGTTCTCACTATTACCATGGAATCTTGTTTTGTACAGAATGATTGACATGCCATTATATATTCAGCACACAAGAATATGCATGGGTCAGAAATTCATTTTATTTATTTCTCGACATTACCGTTGTCATCATATTTGGTTTGAACTTGATTTATGCGCTGTATAATCCTTGTCACCCTACCTGAGTATGATCGTTTTCTTTCTTTGTCACCTCTCAACTAATAACCAATAACTAGGATGCGAGCTGAAATAGGCATGGTTACGCGGTTCCATCGGTGTGGTGTAGGGTCATCTAGAGCGGAGTGAAGAAGGATGCCATCATGGTGTGAAACAAATCTTATGGGAGATGCCCCCCCCCCCCCCCCCCCCCCCCCCCCCCCCCCCCCAACCCCCAAACTACAACCACCACGAACCACCCAACCCCAACCCTAACCCTGCTCTTCAACCTATATATGAAGATATTTTCATTTTATTGTTGATCCATATCTTCAGATAGGATTAGATGCGAGGAGAAAAGGTCCAATTTCAATCATCCGTGAATCAATGGGCCCTTAGTCAAACAATTGTCCATAATTTTCCTTCACAATGGTGACTAAATTTATTGCAACAAACTCTAGTCCATTACTATGAGGGCAACTTCTTCCTAATCATCCACCTATCAGACTCTTACTGTCAGCTCTCTCCTACTGGGATCGTTTTATGCATTAAAAGGGTAGGTGTCCTGATCCGACGGCATGCAGCTTTCATGTCCACTACTACCATGGAGTCAGCATGACACCTTTGAGACCTCGTAAGGGGTGAGATCACATCATGTTGAGGATCAAAGTTGAATTGAAACGAAGATACTTCAATGTAAAATGAGATATAGTTTCAGTTGACAATACAGTACATCAGGTCAAGCCTTTAGCAACACATATATGTGTTCCTAAAGCTAGAGAAAAGTGTTATAGACACCTATAATAACACATAAAATAAGTGATCTATATACTTGTTTTACTAGAACAAGTTCTAGTAGTAACACATATGTGTTACTATTTGTGGAAAAAATGTTACAATAATAATGTAGCAACACATGTTACTATGTCTAATAAAATGTTTTACAATAATAATGAAGTAACACAAATAAAGATTTCAAATAATTAGTGGTTGCTAGGATTCAATCTTAGGACCTCACCATCATTTAATTAGTTGCTGAGATTCCGCACTACACATGCATATATGATAAGAAGTTATCCTTAATTGATACTTATCAATTATTTGAATATATGTTACTATAGCACAAGAAAAGTGTTTACTACGACTTGTAGTAACACGTAACAATAACATTTATTTGTGTTACTATGAGTTGTTGGCTTGGTATGTTTAGACACGCTGCTTTCTTGGTATATCTAGAATAATTATCTGCAACACGTTTTTACAAATCAAGCATTTTTGTTACAAGCACACTCAGTAACACTTATGCTTGTGTTAGTATAAATAATTTTGTAACACATTCTTAATTGTGTTACAGATGTGTGCTACGACATTGGTCCAATATATGAAAGAGCTTATATATAAGACTTCTTACCTTCCTATATAAAAAAAAATGTCTAACCTTCTAGGACGGTTTTCTAAATCGCAGCTAGAAGTGAAATCACCCCACTCAGGGCTTCCCATCATGTTTCTGTGACAATAAAAAAGCATTGGTAGAAGCCGTTGATGATGTCAATGAGTCATCAAAGCAAAGTTATCCCCATGGTTCTGATTAGATCTTCTCGTGAAAATTGTTGATAGTTTGACGCTGGTGATTAGAAAATATTCCAAACATTGTCTAATCACCATGTGACACACTGTATGTGTATGTAGATGATATCTGTTAAAATGTAGGAATGATGTATATATATTATTTTGCGTATAATAGTTTCTTACATTAAGCTTCTTGTGTGCATAAATTCAGTGTCCTCTTTATATGCACACTTACGAGGATGTAAACACGCACCTACATCACTAATATGCACTGCTGACCCTTTTTTCGGTTATTATTTCTCCTGCTTGTGAAGTTAAATATTGTTCATAGATTCCTAAGTAATTACATGATTTCTGTTGGTACTTTTATGTTTCATTATCTTGTATTCGAATTGAGATTCTAGTGGACATATGATTGACCTGTCAAAAAAAAAGGTCAAACAATATATGTCAGTTTAAAGATAGCTTAGAAGCCATATATGAGACGAGCTATTATTATCTATAGTCTTAGATTGCTATTCCTCTAATTGCAAATGAGTGTCATTTAGAACATTAGCAAGGTCTCTCGTATACTCTGACTATTTAGAAACTTCTGCAAAAATCAGTTCATGGTAAATTCTATCAATAACTTCAATAATTAATATATCTTTTAGATTTATGGGTAAAGTTATATATATTGAACATGATGGTAAAAACTAGAAAACCTTGGAAAATGCCCTAGACCCACAATATTTGTAAAATTAGAAAAAGCAATGCTGCACTGACATTTAACCGCGAAATACATTGGGAGTGTATAATGTTTCGAAAGGGATTTAGTTTTTTTTTGTAATAATGATTTTAATATCAGTGGAGGTGGCTATATATAACTTCTGTTCACTACGTGTTTCATAATTTCATTGAAAAAGCTATTCTTTTTTTTAGTGAATTGACAAAGCTATTCGTTTAGTCTGTGTGGTGCATGCTCGTCAACAAGGAGACTCCTGTATTAACCTCGTCAACCTTTAGCTCCGTCAGGCCAGTCTCCTGTAGTTTCTTAATTAGTAGAGTGTTCGTGTGTTTAAACTACTCTTTTGAGATAAATATATCCTAATATCAGATCAAAATATTTTTCTTTTGGTTCTTAGAGAGACACATCTTCGTTTGGGTACTGTGCCCGGGAGAGTGAGAGGGAGACGAAGTCACGAAGTACTCCCTCCATGCAAGCATAGATGTTGCCACAATTCTGAGAATTTGTTCCACATTCGCAAGTGAAGTTGGACGAGATAGCTGCACAGATACATCAAAATACAGGCCGAGATCGAGTGGCGTGCAGTCAGTCCAACTATGCGGCTCCTCACACATGTCGTCAACAATATGAATGTCTCTTGCTGCTAGGCCGATCGGTCGGCCAATATAAAGCCACAGCCAGACCACCCCCGGCCCTTGGGCACCCAGCCATCTCTAGCTAGTCTTTTTATCCTCAAAGCAGCTCAAGTACACACGCTTCCTTTAGCTATGGCTATAACTCAGGGTAACGGTGCTGTCCGCGAAAACTGCCCAAACAGGCAGCACGCGGAAGGCCCTGCGGCTGTGCTCGCCATAGGCACAGCGAACCCATTGGGCGCCATTGTGCTTCAGGAAGAGTTCATCGATCACTTCTTCCGCGTGTTCAACAGTAACCACCATACTGACCTCAAGGGAAAGCTTAAGAGAATTTGTAAGCATGCATATACATAAAACATATTCTTTGCTCTTCCTCAAAAAGAAATATACGTAAGCAAACAACATATATATAAACATATAAGCAAGTATATATGAGTCTTGCTGACACCGTTCTAATCCCTTTTTAGCTTTCGTGATTGACAACTCTCATAACCAAAATTATCAGTTGGGACCACCAGCGCTAACTGCTAAACTACAACTATTATTGTCTTCTATGACGAGTTAATTTCATCACAAAACATGAGAAATTCGTCATAAATAACCTTCTATGACGAAAATCAGTTCGTCATGGAATGTGCGTCACTGATTACCTTATGTGACAACATTCAGATTTTCGTCATAAATTTGTGACGATATACCAAAACATCATAGATCTTTATGATGATTTCAAAACCGTCATAGAAGTTTATGATGATTTTTTTCGTCATAAACCATTGAACGTCATGTTCAATCCATTCACCCATTATTTTCCAGCCATTTATTTTAGCCCATATACTCAAGAATACATCACTATACAGGCATGCAGTCCAGAGCAAGCTAAAAGGATCCAAAGAATTATAATTAGACATGAAAGAATTCCAGATGAAAATGGTTCTCATTTGTCACTAATCATATCAGTATCACAAAAGCTTTCATTGGTGATTACATACAGAGGTTACCATACACAATGTAGTGCCCCTATTTCTGTTCCTAGAAGGCAAAATCAAATACAGAACATAAAGGAACAAAGCTAAGATGGACGAATCTGGCTATGATTTGTAAAGGTCAATCAACACCCAGCTTATGCAAACTGCAAAAGATCAAGGAATACAAAGTCAGATATTGGCATAAACAATGGAAGCAAACATGCAATTACCAGAATGATCCATCATAGCTTCATCAAACTTTCAGTACTTTTGCAAATTAACACTAAGCTACTCAGGCTGTTCATCTAAGCATTATTCAAACAACAAAAATTAACTCTAGCATCCAAGAAACCAAACTGACAAACTCAAAACCATTAGATGACAAGAACAGTATGAAGCTTGCTACTACTGCTGATTGGAATCACATCGAACATGTTGGGGTCATATGATCGTAATTAAAGTCACTAAAGCACAATGAGCACTAGAAACAAACTCAATGGTAAATGGATTATCCTGAACAGTGAGCACCTGTAGCAAGAGCCTTTGGTATTCCATTAGCACAGCGAGATGGATCAGCTGTAGTACCCCTGCAAGAAACATGATTCATTATTCAGTATCATAACAAAACCACATGCGCGAATGTCTAATTAGCAACATAAATCAAACTAACAGCAGGGTGGCGAGAGTAACAGATATTGTTAAATATAGCATTCAGTCACCAGAAACTAAACAGCACTATTATGGAATCATTGAGACACCATTTGGAATCAGCTAAACTATAACACGACAGCAGATGCAGCACATGCAGACATAGCATTAATTTTTCTGATCTTTTTTCAACTTAGACTGTATGCCTATCTCTTCCATGAAGAATATACCCAATGAGCCTAAGGACAAACTTTGCATAGGCCAAAGAAAGAACCCTTGTGAAGTAAAAAAAGTTCAACTACAAAATGAGCACAGAGATCAGCTCCACTTAGTTTGTACTACCAAATTAGCACAGAGATCAGCCCGTAATGCCTTACCACTAATGTAAATAAGAAAGGAACACATATTATTAAGTATGAATTGGGTGGATTCACAAGGGCATATGTAAGTGCATCAGAAGGACGAAGATGGCATACCGTTCATGATGATGGCACAGATCTGTGGTGGGACTTTGAACTCCTCGGCCGATGAGAGGAACCTACGCCGACCTTGCCGCGAGGAAGGAGAGGCTGCGCTTGCTGACAAGAGGAGGATGCGCCGCCCGACGTGTGGAGAGTCGTCGTCTCTTGATGAAGAGATGAGGGTACGAGTGCGTCCTGGAGTCGTCGCCCGCAGGGGGGGGGGGGGGGGGGGGTTACTGGAGTCGACAATGGCTGAGGGCTCCTGCAGTCGTCGGTGGCCAAGGGCATCTGAAACATATGGAACCACCTAAGAAGATTTCTGTTTTAGTTTTAGTGTTAGTTTCTGTTTCAAAAAAAGTGAAAGCTTTATGGGCTGTTTGGTTTGACCTCCCAAAGTTGAGTATTGGCAAGTATCAATGGCAAGTAAGTTTTAACCATTTTAGACCCAGCTTGGTTGCAAAAGACCCCTCGATGAAGTTCATCACAAAGAAAATTGTCTCTTACTGCATAAATTAGCAATTATCCAATCCTTGTCAAAATTGCCTACTCCGAGTGTGACATCCAGCCCATTGAGATTAGGCCATGAAGAGGTAGGAGTTTAGTCCCACCTTGCTAGTCTAGTGGGAGAAAGGCTAACATATAAGCCTAGGTTATCCACCACCCATAACCTTTAGTTAACCCTTTTACGCGAAGCGAGGCCGAAAGCGTAAAAGGTTGGTGATATAGAGTGGCGTCCACTCAAAATGTGAGTGGGTCCAGCAAGGTGGGACCTAGGATGTTACAAATGATATCAGAGCCGACCCTCGCGGTTGCATGGGCACGTGGGCCAGGGATGCAAACATATGGCGCATGGCGCGTGTGGGCCCGGTGAGTGGGACACGGCATGACATATGGGCTGACACTGGACACGGACGTGTGCCAAGAAGGGAGCATTCCTGATCCTTTATCCACTAGGGTGTGTTGCTCTGGTATTCCGACGAAGACATCGGTTCCTTTAAGGGGGGGGGGGGGGGTGTGTTTGTGACATGCAGCCCATTGAGATTAGTCCCATGGTGACCCATGTTCACTAGTGCGCATGAGGAGGTAGGAGTTTAGTCCCACCTTTATAGTCTAGTGGGAGAAAGGCCAACATATAAGTCTAGGCTATCCACCATCCATCACTCTAGGTTAACCCTTTTATGCGAAGCAAGGTCGAAAGCGTAAATGGTTGGTGGGATAGAGTGGGGTCCGCTCAAAATGTGAGTGGGCCAAACCAGGTGGGACCTAGGATGTTACACTGTGATACTGATTTTGTAGTAATAAATTAATTTAGGATGTTTCACTTGTTGCACTATTTTCCTGAGACATGTACTATCCTGCTTAGCAACTTTCTTCTAATCCGTAGCTTGTTACCACTGCAAGAGTTGTTGATTTGTGAAAGTTGCATTACACAATTTTCTTAGCAACTTGTCTAATTGCACAAATGCCTTTCTCAATCCACATTGAACACTTTTTTAGACATCGTTATTGTATCTAAACCCTTAAAGAACCAGATGCGAGGAAAATCAGTTCCACCCTGCCATCCTATCTACCTTGCCATCTGAACTGTCCTGCCATATTGTGGGCCTAAGAGCAACTCCAGTAGTCTCCCAATCTCCCTCCCAATACTAAAAAACCTGTCATATAGGGAGGTTGGGGGCAAAAAAAACAGCTCCAGCAGTCTCCCAAAAACCTCCCTATTTTTACTCTCCTCCCAAAAAACAGCCCTCTCCTCCCAACTTTGCTCCAACTCTGCCACCCTCCCAATCCCAACTTCTGACGGGCCCCACGGCTTCACGAGCGATGCACGCACTTCTTCTTCCCTTCCCCGCTCGCCTCCCGCCGTCCGTGCTCCAGCGCCGCCCCACCCGCCGCCTCGCCGGAGGCCCCAACCCGTTGTCCTCGCCGTCACGGCGGCCGCACATGGACTAGTAGCCCTCCCCGCTGCCCCATTGAGCCGAATTTCGCGTCCTCATTGATGAATCGACGCCAGATCCAGCCGGCGGCGGCGCGTCCCCGTTGAGCTCGCTCGCCGCGGCGACGCTGATTCGTCGCCCCTGGCCCGTTGGTAGGACGCCGCCGCCGTCACCACCACTCGAGGTCGCCGCCGCCACCACGCCACCTCGACGACACAAAACACACGGCTCACGCATTTCCCTTCCCGCTCGCGTGCCTCCCCGCCGCCGCCTCGCCGGCAGCAGCACCGTCCAAGACCCTGGCCACCTGACGGCGACCCGCCCTTTCCCTTTTCCTCGATGCCATCCTACCCCTCTTCGCTCGAGTGAGTTCACGGTGGACGCCGTGTGCTCGCGGCACGGTGCGGCGTGGACGTCGCGTCGTCCTGCGTCGAGGTCGTGCCGCCCTGTCACACCATGGACGCCGATGAAAGCACCTCGAGGTGGCCCGCCATGGTGGGCGCGCTGCCCCTGGACGACGCAGACGCTGTGCTTGGGGCTCCGCGCACCCCCGGCTGGGGCTCCCGTCGTCGTCCTCCACCTGCCAGTCGACGGTGGCGCGGTGGACACCAAGGTAGAAGAAACAAAATGTGTTTTGGGTGTTTTCGGGTTTTGAAAGCGTAATCGTATTCATACGTTTTCATATTGGGAGGAAGCTATTGGGAGACTGCTGGAGTTGCCCTTCCCAATATCCTGAAAATCCTATTGGGAGCCTCCCAATAGAGGACATTGGGAGGCAGATTATTAGGAGACTGATGGAGTTGCTCTAATATCCAACGCACCGAATCGTTTCGGGTATCCCCAAGCGTCACACCCCCCTCCGGATCTCCTGGGGTCACGCCGTCGCCGCCGCTGCCGTAGGTGCTCGCCAGGAACGCCGCAAGGATCGTCTCCAACGACGGGTGCACGACGTCGAGTGAGATGAAGTTCCAGGATCGGCTCCAGCTTGCGGCGACCCCAACTTCTCTATCGACGGGTGCACGACGTCGCTTGAGGTCATATCTACAACTTCTCTATTCACGCTCCCCATTTCCTTCCTCTTGATTTTCCTACCCGCCTGATGTGCCGTCCAGATTTTACACCAGCGTTTCCTTCCTTGCCTCGATTCCTTTCCATTACTCTTCCGGCCTGCTTGTTCCCTTCAATTCAATCTGGGACGGGAGGAGCGCAGCAGTCGCCAGATCCAATCTAGCCTCGCGCCGAATCGCACCGCACCGCCAGCCAGGCGCGGCACCGGCACTATCCAAGGGAGCCATCGCGTCGCCGCCGTAGCGGATGTTGCTAGCCTCCCGTCTGGTACGCTTCAGGCAGGCCGCCACCGCAGGAGCTCGTGACACCAGCACCGATTTGGCATCAACGCCAGTCAGATCCAATCCATCAACCCGGTCTGTGGGGATGGCGACGCCCCAGCTAGCGCCCGAGCTTGTCGGGTCTAGCGGCAAATTGCGTGCTCGCGGCTGCAGTTCCTCGTCGCCGGGGCAAGCGAGGATGCCCCCACCCCCCTGACGGTCTTTCAGGCAGAAGATCGTCTACCTCCGGCTGCCGGCAGCCATGGAGGCAACGAGGTCATGGGCGTCGTCGTCGTACCTCCCACCGGCAGCCATTAGCTCGAAGATAAAGGTGACTTATTTTTACTTAATCCCTCTCTGGTTTAATTGATTAGTTCTCATACTGTTGTGATTGTGGAACACCGCATGGTGATTATGCTAATGGCTTCACGGATTGATTTGCTAGGCAATTTCAAAGACATGGATGACAAGAAGCACAGGGCAATACGAGTTGCTCGCTGACTCCCACAAGAAGCTATAGTATTTCTCTGCCCGCCAGACGGGTAGCCATTTGCGCCATTTGCTAGGGAGCAGGTGATAGCTTTCCCAGAAGGTAATGTGCAATTGTGCAGTCTATGAGCAGTTGTGAGGTGCTATACGAAATGCAGCGGGTGTAATGGTTTGTTGTACTAATATTTTATTACTGACATTTTACTTGTTTGTGAAGTGCGATACATAGTGCAGCAGTTTGGGTTTATTCATCTCCTGTTCAAGAGTTAAGTCTTGTGTACCTCTGATGAAACGGCAATGCTGATTACCGATGAAAGATTTTATGTGTTCGAAGCGTCTTCTTTTCAATCTATCGAGGAGATGAACTTCTGGCTACATATGTACCCAAAGGTCAGTCAAAGAGAATAAGGCTCTTCAGTATTGTTCTGTATCCTTTTATGGTGTATGTAAGCACCTCTCTTTTTTGCAGGGCTTTCTTCGCCAAATAACATGGGAAAGTTAGTCTGGCGAGTGCTTGGCATCCAAGCTGCACAGCTAGGTCTCTTTGGAGTCGAAGAGCATAAATATGTCATGAAGGATGGATTTATAAAACCATAGTGTTAAGAAATTGATTTCAAGATCTCGCTAGACCATGATTTAGGTATTTTCTTTGTTGTACTTCAGATTGGCTTTGTTTTATGCTTGGTCAATGGTCCCTCCATGATTTATAGAATTACTATTAGTTGAGCAAGTATTAATTCCGAACTAATCACTTCATATGCTTTTATCTGTGTGCTGTTTTTGTTCAGATTTAACTCCGTTATTGCCCGTATCAGCTAGATCGATACCTAGATCAAGGTAACTGATTCAGGATTTTTCTATGGCAATTGTATCAAATAATATATGAGCATACTATTTATTTTTTGTTACGACTATGTTCGTTTGAATGACCTGTATGTGTGTTGCATGGATCTGCAGGTTGCACAAACTTGAACTGATCCAAGTCAATGGAAACCTTCTAGCCATTGAACTGTTCCAGTCTGGTATTGTTCCTTATTATTTGACCAAAAGAAAAACTGCCTACTATCAAGTGTTCCAGGTACGAAGGGGGTGTTTGGTTCCAGGGGTCTAAATTTTAGAGGGGTCACATCAAAAAGAATTTTGTTATTTAGAAGTATTAAATAAAGTTTAATTACAAAACTAACTGCAGAATCCCGGGTCTAATTCGCGAGACGAATCTAATGAGAGTAATTAAGCCGTGATTAGATGATGGTTACTGTAGCATCACTGTAGCAAAACATAGATTAATTAAGCTCATTAGATTCGTCTCGAAATGAGCATTCATCTGTCAAAAAGGTTTTGTCATTAAATTTTATTTAATGATTCTAAATGACAAAATTCTCTTTCATTTTAGAGGTCTAAAATTTAGAGGGGTGGAAACGAACACCCCCGAAGTAAAGCTAATTCAGTAACCTCATTCTTGTACGACCGGGTTGTTCTGATTTTGTTCATGTTTAGGCTTCTAAATGGTTAAATTTTGAATTTTAGTAGGATTAACTGTATGCCTGTAGTGCTGAGCAGCTCCATGAGGCGCCGGAGGTCTGCTACCTTGGCTGGATGCACCGCGGCGTCGGTCGCGATGTCAGTGAGGGTGGCGGCACCGCCCCGGCGGTGCATGGCATCAGGGATGCCAAGGTCCACGGCGCACTTGAGCGCCATGGACTTCACGTAACCGAGGACATGGCTATGGAGCTCGGCAAGAGCGACGAGTAAGTCCTGAGGGCTCACTTCGGCCAACAGTCTAAGCGCCATGTTGCTAGTAGTTAGCTTCTGAGCCAATAATTGCTTCTCTTTTGTGGCGCTTGGCTCTGCCTACTGCATACCAAGGCCTTTTATACACGAATCGGACGTCGAGGACGCATCAAAACTATCTATACCGAGTCACCACCACAACGTGTTGAGTGCTTAATTCCTCACGATATATATCTAAATAAAATGAGTTAGAATGCCTAAATATAACAACGTATGTCAAAGAAAGCAAGATGTTTGTTCTAAAGGGATACAAAATACTCCATTCAATCCCAAACATAAGTCCTTCAATCTTTTTCCATATGAACTAGTACGTGTAGTTTTTTTCTAAAGAAATGTGAACAAAATATAAGTCCAAATAACATTTTTTTTCCTCAAATCTCTATAAGTAAAACGACTATTAGTCACCAAGGTAGTTGGTCATTGTATACGTATTGTTCATCTCAATAGCTATTTTGTCACCAACATGGTTGGTCACATTATGATGGCTAAAATCTTATTATTATGTCTATATAGTGAACAACATTTATAATTGTTGTTGGTCACAAACTATATAGCAACCGACACAACTTTGGTAACTATATATATAACGCTGGTCAATAAAACCGTTTATCCACCAATAATCTCAAAATTGGTAACTATAGATCAACTTTTAGTTACCAACAAAAAAAAATCTTGGACACTAAAACTTGGTGACTAAAAATCTATTTTCTTGTAGTGAATGAACCATACATAAGTCTATTGATTACTTCGATGCACCTTTTGTTTATTTTTCCATGTCAACATTTGAACAAAAATATTAAGAAATAAAGCAACTCGCAGCCCAATCAGAGCGGATGGGCGTGGAAACATGTCATATGTAGGGATAGAACTTGTCGACACACACTAGATACATCTGGGTACTGATATTTTTTTATAGATACTCAACTGAGAACCATAAGTCGATCTAGCTCCGAGTATTGAACAAAGTTTGTCTTACAATCGATGCAATTTCCATTCAACGGCACAAGCACATGGGAGAGCCGGCTCCTTTGGCACTGGCAATGGCTAGTTACTGGGACGGATAATGGGAAGCAACCGTAATGGATATCGAACTGGTCAATCCCTTGCCGATAGAGGAAAGCGGGATCCGTTAAGAATTGGAAACCGTCCAGCCAACGTCCTCTGGCCTTCCTCATGCTTGCTCAGACCCACCCACTGCTCCACGCAACACTGCCTACCTTGGCCGAGCCAAGAATTTTAGTATGAGTGTTCAAAGGTATCAAAATAACACCAAAACCTTTTTTTTAATCAAAAAGTACAGAATCACAATTGTCATATCAAAATGCAACAAGTTCTACATAGGCTAGAAAGTGAAATTTATTTCAATCCTCCATTCTTTCTCTTCAATATTAGTGAAAATATGTCATATAACACTCTAAGAGTATCTCCAAGAGAGCCCATAAACCTTCCTTAAATCAAAATATTGGGATTTAATAAAACAAAATCTCCAACTGGACTCCAAAAACACCCCTTGTTTTTTCATAGCTCCTAAACTCCTCCCATTTGTAGCTACAAACAGAGAAAGAATTGGAGCTCCCATTCCTTGTTTTTTAAATGGAATTAATGTTTTTATGACCCCAAATGCTGGTGTGACCCAATCAAAAGTGTTTTAATCCACTTTTAGGAGAGGACTGTTGGAGGAGGAGAGAAAAATTGCCCCTCATAATTTTTTGGTTGCTCCTAAAAAACAGGTTTATGGGGCCAATTTTTTGTGGGAGTCTCTTGAAGATGCTGTAATGATGGTTTCCTTGAAAAAATTATTGGGAGATGAACACCCTTGAACCGCTTATGTCGCCAGAGCTCCGCGCACATTTTTGTGGTTCCATAAGAGAACATAGCAATTTATTAACATATGCATGTGATGTTATGATCAAATGTACCATATTAATTATGAAGCCACTTGCAATTATCTCCAACCAAGCGGTACCATACTAGAGCTATCACATGAGTGAACCGGCCATTGTATGCATGTGGCCATCTTTTGTTGGGAAGACAGCTGCGATCCAAGTCAAGGGACAAACCAACCAGAAGACACACGTGAAGGGGAATGCAACGTTGGGAACCACACCGAAGCCACCCGGAACCACTCGAAGGACGAGTAATGCAGATCAGAAAGAGCGGGCAGCGCAGGAAGTGTTGGGGACTACACCGAAGCCCCCTCCGACCCACGCGAAGACCGACAGCCAATGACGAAGACAAAACGGAGAAGCAGACAGCGCAGGAACAACACTCAAGTCAAACTATCAGGCTAAGAGCCGTGCTAATGCAGCCAATGGCATACATGTAAATATGATCACTCTTCCCCTTATAAATATGGAGGGAGATGATCCTGTAATGACATCTGTTTTTGGGACCATGAGCCAAAGGAGGAATCATTCGCACCGTATTCAGACCTCTCTAATCACTCGACCCCTTCGCCCGGCATGGCGGGTGAATGAGAGCTTCGCGCAACAAAACTGCAGGGAACCTGAGCAAGAACCCCTTCGTCTGGCATCGCAGACCAGAAAAGAGGACTTCGCTCCAACCAGAAGGTTACGACGACGAGCGAGGAGAGCTTCGCGAGGTGATTCAAAGGCATCGACAACCTTCAAGGGCTTCGCCATAACCAGAACGTTTCCATCAACCGTTGGAGGGCTTCGATCCGTCCCATCAAGACCTTCGATCCCCCAACATTTGGCGCCGTCCGTGGGCTGAACCCACGACAAACCCATAACCGCACAACGCGAAGCGAAGCTTTCTGCAAAAACAAAATCTCATAGACGAAGCCTTTCATACATATATTATGTCTGACGTATTTTCTCTTTTATATATGCCGCATATTAATCTTCGTTCCCTTTTTGACTCTTTCATAGAGAAGTACCCCCCAAGATTATAAAGCCTTCACCAAGATGACGAAACCTTCTCCAAGATTATAAGACCGAAGGGTTACATACAAAAAGAAAAATCGAAGTAAAAACAAGGGATTCACAGCAAGTTGAAGAGACGAGAAGAATCTTAGAAAAGAGGAGTATAACAAGACACACAAAGCGAAAGACATTCTTTCTCATTCAGCACGAAGTTACAAAAGTACGAAGACACAAACACCTACTTCTTCGACTTACTACGAGTTCAACTGGCCACCCCAACCGGCGGCGAAGGCCTAACTTGATGACCTTCGGAGCTTTCGTCATCACTGATGATAATAATATCAGGAGGAACAATAGCAAGAGGAACCGGTTGCGGCGGAACTTCGACAATAGCATTCCTCACACTCAATCGATCAAGCTCGTCGAAGTGATCCACAAGATCTTGTGGAAGAGCATCTCCACGCTTGTAACCATGACGTGTCAGATCCTTCACTATGCCTCGAGGAAGTCGATCCCACAAAGCCTCCATGAAGCAAAGAAGACTGAAGAAATTGAATAAAAAGACAGAGACACCTCGTGTATATATACACCAAAGAGGAACATTCCAGACGCCTACAAAAATATCTCTCCTTTTTTTTCTATAAAAGGAATGGAACCTTGTCGCATTACAAGACATGATGACGAATACCTGCTCTAAAAGCAGACGCTTCGAATTCGCCGATAAAAGGCAGAAAAACACGTTCACCTTCGAACGAATATCATTGAAGCAAAGCTTCTAAAAAAAAAGAGAGAAACCCCCTCGTTGAATTACAAAACAAGGTGGTAAATACCTGCCTTACAGGTAGACGGCTCAGATTTGCTCTTTCGAAGGCAGAAAAAATCGCATCTACCTTCGAAAAGAGAATCAGGAGAGTCAAATGCTTTAGAAGACGAAGCCTCGTCGTAACACAGGACAGAAAGGAAGGAATTCAATTTAAAAACAGAAATTCGCCAAAAAGGCAGGAAAAATGTCTCTATCTTCGCAAAGACTGCGAAGCAAAAATTAAAGGCATAAGAGCCGAAACGGTAATTTTTCGTCAGAAGCAAAATTACCATCTAAGGGCTACGAGAAAGCCAACCAAAAGGTCTTCGCTCAGAAAAGCGAAGCCAACATTAAAAGAAGGGACTCAAAAGAGTCATCACAAAAACTCAAAAAGGAACCCGCAAAAAATAGCGAAGGAATCATCCTCCAAAAAGGCCAAGTAAGCCAAAAAGGAGAGCACGACGAACAAAAGTATACCTTCGCACACAGCGAAGACAGAAATAGGAAAACAAGACGTATTCGGGCTTACTTCGTCAAAAGCAGACGAAGGCCAATGAAGTTACGAAGCAACCCATTACATCTAGTCATCGAAGCTATGAAAGTGGCAGTAAAATTAATTACCAAAGAAGCAAAGACGGATAAATAATCACAAGGTGCGCTTACACAAAACTACGAAAATTCGAAGGCTCAATACAGAGCTCGAAGTCATCGTAGAACATGAAGTACATGAATAAGGTATTTGATGCAATAAAGCTTCAGAGTTTTGATAAAGCAAATATTACATCAAAAAAGCGTATCCAAAATAAATACAGATCAAAGGACATTCAAAAGGGCTATCTACAACCAGTCGAAGGAGTTCAAGAAGAACCTTCGGGAAAGTCAGGGACAAGACACTTGACCCTGTTCCACCAGAAGTCATTGATCAGGCCAATACACTTGCCTTCGACAGCTCTGAAATCATGAGAAGGATCCGAAGGCTTCATTGAAAAATCAGAACAACTGACCAAATTAACAGTATCGCTACCTTCGCAAGAAAAGCTATAGAGGAGATCTCGAATCATAAGTACCATAGCATCATAAGAAAAGTTCCTGCATATTTCGGCAAGACCAGCCAAGTTCAGGCGAAGCCACTCGTCCAAAACCTCCAAAGAGACATCCGCCGGTACCTCATCATATTTCGCACCAAGGGCCTGAAACAGCTCCTTGACAAGATCACAAAGGGCAAGGGATTTAGCGAAGGAGTTATCAACAGAAGAGATCTTTAGCTGAGACGCCTTCGACAGACGAGACAAAAGATGCTCATTAAATAACTTCTCCTTCTCCAGTGAAGCCTTCTTTTCTTGAATCTTTTCTTCAAGGACAGACAGATCAGAGATAACGTTAGATTTATGGCTTCGAAGAACCTCAACTTCAGCTAGCAAATCAGACATGGCAGCAGAAGAAGCTTTCAGGGAATCATCCTTCGCAGAAAGAGAGGCCTGGAGAGATGACGCGCGTAGCAAATCACCAGAAGAATCTTGCAATTCACGAGCGCAAGCTCGAGTAAGAATAATAGACTGCAAGAAGGAAGAAGCGAAGCTGTTAGAAAAAAGAAACACGAAGTACACAAAAAAAAAGGGGGGGAAGTGAGATACTAACTTTGACTTGATGAGCAACCAAGGAACGGAAGAGGACGTCACCCGAAAGGTTTGACAGGCCAAGCTCAACCTTCGGAAACCGGACCTTACGGGCAGCAGATTCAAGAGCACCCGAAGCCTGAATGTCGTCATTGATAAACGATAGCATGGCTTCAACATCTAGTTCAAGAGACCCTATGCTCGAAGCATCTAAAGAAAAAAGGAAGAGAAGCGAAGGATCATGAGAATAATAATAATAAAAAAAAAAAGAAAGAAGGAGGCAAAGCAATCCTTTGAAAATGAATACCAGGATTTGAAGATTGCGAAGGCGGAACAGCGACGTTAATCGAAGGCAAAGCAGTGCCCGAAGAAGAAGTAATATCCTGACTTGGATCCGAAACTTCTGAAAGTTTCCGCTTGCCAAGTAAACCAAAAAACGAAGACTTCCTCGGAAGACCAAAAGTGCCCTTTGAACACTCAGGGACCAGCGGACAAGAATTGACTAACTCAGACCTTTTTGCAATTCCATCTATACAGACAACATCCGAAGCAACAGTTGGAGACCTTTGTAAACCCTCCGAAGGTATCAACGAAGAACTCCCGCAAGCAGTATCAGGCACAACAGGAGGAACAGCTGAATTCAAAGGAGCGTTAGGAGACGGTTCCTCAAAGATAAGAGAATAAGTCGGCACAAGAAGAGAACCTGGCGAAGAAGGAATTTCAGCATTCCTGGGAATGGACTCAACATCGGGAGTAACAACAGCCAGCGAAGGATCCATCTCAACGGTCGAAGAGCCTGAAATACTGAAGTATAGAAAAATATCTCTTTCACACGAATTGTCCTCAGGAAATGGACGATTGTGGAGACACAAGTCGAAGCTCAGATAAAACCGATTTATCCGAACACTGATGCCCCTTCGAGTGCTTTCAACCCACTCCTTCTGAGAGTACTTCCCAAGAAAAGAAGTAACTCGGTCTTGAGGTGACCAGAGATTAAAACCTGCAAAAGTAACAAAGTATAAGGCAAAAGAAAAATTAAAAAAGGGAAAAGAAGAGGAAGTTATCAAAGGCAATGAAGCACAAGGAAGAGTCATACAGGGTCCTGATATCGAAGGAAAAACTGGCATTCTTAAGCCAAACTTATTTCTACCAAAAGAAGAGGGCCTCCAACTGCGACGAGTCAGGGGAAGAACACCAGCAGCGAAGCATTCCTCCAGAATATCACGAAGGGTCATCCTCTGACTAACCCTTCGGAAAGCATCAACACATTGAGAAATGAAGCCATTCTGCGGAGGCTCGAAGTCATTGGTAATCCATATGCCAGCAGCTTTCCCAGTATAAAAATCGATAGCAAGGTATTTATAGTAGAACCAATCTTTTACCCATTCATCAAAGGGTGGAGGATCGAAGCTACCAAGAGGCGTCAGAAACCCCTCCCTAGCCTCAAAACCAACAACTCCGAAGCAAGGACTGAGATGGTTCTCATGATCGTAAGTAGGAGTGTGCCGGGCTTGGTATACTCGATAAAAAGCACGAGGCTCAGGATTTAAACCTTCGCTGATGCAAGCCCAAGCGAAGGCTGACATGGTTGCGACGGCAATAGGAGTAAGATGATGAAGTTGGAGATGGTATAAAGAAAGAACACGAAGGACAAAGCTTGAAGGAGGTAAGCATAGACCGGCATCTAGAAATGACGAAAAAACAACAAACTCATCGCTTCGAGGTCTCAGGCGGATCTCCGGAACTTGTTTCGGGCCATACAAAGAAAGGCGAATTGAATCTATATCAACAAGACCAGACTCCGAATAGCACTGCGAAAAAATACCCTTATAACGGGAGGCGGAGATAGACCTTGTGAAATAATAACCAGCTCGAAGAGAATGGAAACCCCTAGGAAACACTGGCGATTTCTGCCTAGCCATCGAAGGAAGAAAAGAAGTACCTTCGAAAGAAGAGATGCCAACAAAGCAGCCATGGCGGTAAAAAGATACGGACCGGAAAAGGTGAAAGCGACACATATTTAAAGACCTGCCGAAAGCTGGGGACATTGAGGTGAAAAACCGTACAACCAAGGGTTTAAGTAAGAATAGTTAAATATATTAAAATATAAACAATAAGAAATAAAATAAGGAAAAAATCGCAGCTAAAGAGATAACTGCTTCAAGGAAACGCCTTCGCTCACTTCCTTTCAACAGTTGAGGGCTAATGTTGGGAAGACAGCTGCGATCCAAGTCAAGGGACAAACCAACCAGAAGACACACGCGAAGGGGAATGCAACGTTGGGAACCACACCGAAGCCACCCGGAACCACTCGAAGGACGAGTAATGCAGATCAGAAAGAGCGGGCAGCGCAGGAAGTGTTGGGGACTACAACGAAGCCCCCTCCGACCCACGCGAAGACCGACAGCCAATGGCGAAGACAAAACGGAGAAGCAGACAGCGCAGGAACAACACTCAAGTCAAACTATCAGGCTAAGAGCCGTGCTAATGCAGGCAATGGCATACATGTAAATATGATCACTCTTCCCCTTATAAATATGGAGGGAGATGATCCTGTAATGACATCTGTTTTTGGGGCCACGAGCCAAAGGAGGAATCATTCGCACCGTATTCAGACCTCTCTAATCACTCGACCCCTTCGCCCGGCATCGCGGGTGAAGGAGAGCTTCGCGCAACAAAACTGCAGGGAACCTGAGCAAGAACCCCTTCGTCTGGCATCGCGGACCAGAAAAGAGGACTTCGCTCCAACCAGAAGGTTACGACGACGAACGAGGAGAGCTTCGCGAGGTGATTCAAAGGCATCGACAACCTTGAGGGCTTCGCCAGAACCAGGACGTTTCCATCAACCGTTGGAGGGCTTCGATCCGTCCCATCAAGACCTTCGATCCCCCAACATCTTTAAAATTGATAAAAATCACTTTGACAAGAACATAATGAATACCTAGCTGTTGCATCAATTTTTGTATGGAGGGATGGGTTTCCACACGCGTCACTATGTTTGGATCTTGGGAGCTACTTCGTTTTGAAGTTTTCACTTCTCCTTTTCTTCATTGAAACAAGAAGCATTTCACTTCATTTTGAAGTTTACACTTCTCATTTTCTTCAATGAAAAGATAAGCATTTCACTTCGTTTTGAAGTTTACACTTCTCATTTCCTTCACGGAAAAGATAAGCATCTCACTTCGTTTTGAGGTTTCCACATCTCCTTTTCTCCATCGAAAAGATAAGCATTTCACTTCGTTTTGAAGTTTCCGCTTCTCGTTTTCTTCATCGAAAAGATAAGCATTTCACTTCGTTTTGAAGTTTCCGCTTCTCCTTTTCTTCATCGAAAAGAGAAGCATTTCACTTCGTTTTGAAGTTTCCACTTCTCCTTTCCTCTCATGAAAAGAGAAGCATTTTCACTTGTATATTTTTATCTTGGAGTCAGAAATAACGGAAACATGAAAAACAAAGTAATCTGAGCGGAAACATATCGATATTGGTCAGAAAATGATAGTTCACATCGGACAAGTGCGATGTCGAAGTGGCGGTCAGCCTATGTGAAAAAAATGAGGAGACAATCAAGTGATATATTTTTCTCATGTGTATAGTGTAATCTTTAAGTACTATGTTTACATTTCTATCCAGTGATGTGCTGCTACATACACATATACAATCTGCGTGCATGGATAATAACAAAAAGTATGAACATGATACTTGAAATAAAGTATGAAATAGTCAAATACTTGTATGTATCGAATGGAATGCTTCTAATAATCAATCTCACGCATACATGCACTATAATATCGGATAAAATACGAAAATTTCGGTTGTGATTTCCAGTAAATATGGCAATATGATAAAAGGGATGGAAGAATGCAAATCATTTTTGAACCATATTTCATATTTGTCACTCCAAATACTGTCCAATTTTTGTAAATTTTTTACGATCGGGAAAAGTGTAAAAACGGCGTCAGTAGTTTTGGAAAATTACCGTTCCATTTTCATCCCTAAATGTACCCCGCATTATTTTTTTTTACGTTTCTCAACATACAAGTTGAGTTTGAAGCTCAAATTTATGTGATGATATCTCACAGTACAACCCATTATTTTAAAATAATAATAACATATTTTAATACTATTTATATCGTTTAATAGCAATTAACATAACATACATACAAATGAAGTGAGAGTAAAATCAACTTCTAAATCAATGTATGATCTTAAAACCCTAGAATGTTACACCTCTAGTTGCAGTTATAAGGAAGTTAAAATATCATCCAAGTCCCCAATAAAACAACTTGAATATAGCTCGCAAACCATAGGAGATGAGAGCAATTGTATGACAGTGGTAGAGAAGGAAACCTTGCTATGAACCAATATAATATTGATATCATCTTAGAATATTAGTCTCTCTGTCCCAAATTACTTGTCATCCTGGCTATCTTCCAGATTCATTGAATATTCTCTAAACCTAGATAACATGTGCGCCCAAGTTCACTGAACATTCTATGAATCTAGATACCAGAAAACACTCCAAGGATGAGAAGTAAATTGGGACGGAGGGAGTACTCTAGCCTCAAATGTGCGCCATTTATAGAACATCAACCATGTCTCCCATAAACTCTTTAAACATCACAATTTATGAAAAAAATAGTTACCAAACTTCAGAGCTATATGCTCCAAAAGTATGGTTCTTGATAAAATCTAACATTGATAATATAAAGTAGTGGTGCGCAAAGTTTTATGCTCTGATTGTGCCATCAAATTTTAGCTCCGTCGGGCCTGTCTCCTAGGGTACAGGGTGTGCATGTGTTAAGCACAAGTGATGTAATCTGTCTTTTTTAAAAAAAAATCATGTTATCACACCACATCGTTTTCTACTTACTGGTGAGGTACTCTTACGGGAGGTATAGTATATTTTGAAGTGCTGCATGCTCCACTAGCTATGTCTTTTGTATATTTTAAAGTGCTGCACGCTCTACGAGCTTCAATTCTGTAGCTGGTAAACTTGCAAGCATTTGTGCTAACTTAGGGCTAGGAGGATTGCAGATATGTGGCCCATGATATCAGGTAGTCAGTCTCAAGTTATTGGAAACTTTGATTCCAGTTCCCAAAAAATACCACATCATCTTTTGCTTAGTTCTTAATTAATTAGGCACATCATCTCCTGGGTACCTACTAATACTTTTACTATGTACTCCAAGCAATATTTGTTATGTGCGGGGGCTTGGGGGGTGGGGGGTTGGTGGAGAGATTAGATGACTAGTTAGAACATCCGTGAATTTGGAGGAGCTAAATGAACGAGCGGTACGGTGTAGTCAAATCGGATTTCACACACTCTGTCAAGTTGCTAGGTGGATCAGCCAGTATAAAGCCTCTGCCAGACGAACCCCTTCAGAACCCAGCCATCTCTAGCACTCTTTCCCTCCCAGCAGCTTAAGTACACACTCTTTGTTTGGCCATGGCTATAACTCAGGCTAATGGTGCCGTGCGTGAAAGCCGCCCGAGGCGACGGCACGCGGAAGGCCCTGCGGCCGTGCTCGCCATAGGCACAGCGAACCCATCGGGCACCATCGTGCCGCAGGACGAGTTCGCCGATCAGTTCTTCCGCGTGTCCAACTGCGATCACCTTGCTGACCTCAAAGGAAAGCTTAATAGAATTTGTAAGCATGCATATATGTTTCTTGCTGACACCGTTCCAATCCCTTGGTTAGCTTGCGCGCTTAAAATTTTTATTGATCTGATACTACATCCATAATATAAACATTTTTTACTTTGATCAAAATCAAATATTTGTAACATTGATTGTTAACAGTCAGAGTAGTATTAAGACTGTTGCAGCCTAGGAAAAAAATTCTGGGAACAAAAAATTTTCAGAGGTCACCGACAAACATGAAATTTCGGAAATTTCAAGGAACAAAATTTGTATTTTTTTAAAAAAATTGACATATAATTTCAAAAAGAAATTGTCTCAAATCTATAAATCATCACGATTGCATGTATAAACAAGACAATTTGAACACACAAAGGTGGATTGGAACACAATTTTGATGCTACAGTTCATTTCGACTTTATTTCGAAGCCCACCTGAAAAAACACGAAATTTTGGATATTTGGGTGAAATTTCGCTGAAATGTTTTTCCTAGTTGCAGCTATATTCGTCATGAAATAGTCTGTCGTAACACATAACACTTTTTTATATAAATTATTTATTTACATATTACTCTATTCGTTCCAGAATAAGTGTAATTCTGGGTTTGGTTGACTGTGTTTTTCCCTAACTAACAATTTCTACAAATTTGGCCAACTTTAACACAAATTATATTTCTGGATTCACCATGAGAAATGTTTAGTAATTTCTAATTTGCAGTCAACTTTGTATAAATCGTTGGTAATCAAAGAGAGAAAGAAAACATAGCCAACCAAATCTAGAGTGACATATATATATTTTGGGGCTGATGTAGTATTGTTAGAGCAGAGAAATTTTGTCTTTGATAAATGCTGGAAATGTTTACATTTCTATATGCAGGAGTATGTCATACTACATGATTAACACATTTTATATTAACCAGGAGAAATATTTTTGTAATTAATCTATAACTTGCATGTAAAGTTGATCAAATTTATATAAATTGTTTCTCGTCAAAGAGAATGACATCTGTTTTGGGCCAGATGGAGTATTGTCAAAGCTTAAGAGTGTGACATCCCGTGTCACCACAGCCAAAAACTGGCAAAACATATCCTAAACTGAACCAAAACTGAAACAAATCAGTTCAGACATGCGTCTGAATTTAAAACCAATAGTTCAAATAAATGTCAAACTTAAGCTTGTGAAACAACTCAAAGTTTTCAATAACAACCTGACCCAAACAAAAATTCTGCTGCAAGCTCATCAGAAAAGAGAATTTTGGAGAATTTTTCAGAATTTTTCCAATTCTGGAAGTGCCTCTAAAAATTCAGTGAATGTCACGCAAATCCTGACGTTCCTCGATTTTTAATTTGAAATCGGGAACTCAAACCTGCATCGACCCAAAAGCAAAGTTGTAGCTGGATCTGTGATCTTTCATCCCAGAAATTTTGGTGATTTTTGGAGCTCGGGAAGTGCATCAAATAATTCATCAAATTGCGCTGGATTTAATTCACTGAAAAAGAAAAGGTCGCCGGCCTGCTGTCAGAGCTCGGCAGCCACGTCGCCGACGACCACCGGAGACACGCCGCGCCTCCTCCTCCACTCGTTCGCGGTCGCTGAGGCCTCAAGTCGACGCCAATCTCTCTCTCGGTCTCTCCCTCGCCCGCTGCCTCCCCAAACCCAAACCCTAGCCGCCATTTTCCCCGTTGCCGCCTCCTCTCGCCATTGCCGGCGTCAAGCGAGCTCGCTGCCGTCGACGAGCTATCCCTGAGTGCACCACTCCTTCCCAAGCTCCACGAGAACCCTCTCCAGCAGACCATGGGCACCATTCCCCATCTCCCACCGTGAGCCGTGCGAATCGACGCATTCCTCTTCAAGTTCGGCCATCCGAGCACATCCCGCGCCGCCATCGATTTCTTTCTCTCCGGTGAGTCTCCCACCAATTGCTTAAATCCAGAGCTGCGCCACAAGGTGGCTCACCCATCTAACCCTTCCATTCCTCGACCCCGCAGCCCAGGTCGCCGTCGCGACACTTTTCCCCGCAGTCTGTTGCAAGAACGCAAGAACCTCCCCGACGAACTCCTTCTTCCACGCCCCCTCGTCGTCAACGGTGCCCACGCCGCTCTTCTTCACACCAAGGTGAATCTCCTGAGTATTTTTCCTTGATTTTTCATGCCCCGTGCAACGCGGGAAGCCTCGCCGAACCTTGCCAGCCCGCTGTGCTCGCCGCCGGCCATTCTCTGGTGGTCTCCGTCGATCCCAAACCCCGCACATGGATGCGCGTCGAGCCTTGATCCGTGCTGGTATTTTTTTGGGAATTTTAGTGGCCGTTTGGCCGGTTTCCGACGAGCCGCCGGCCCTCCGGCGAGGTCCGGCTGCCATGGCCGACCTTTGCTGTGAGCTGGGCAGGATCTGCTGCGCCCAGAATCTGTGACCCCTGGTGTGGCTCAATTCTGATTGGCTCACGAATTTTCCAACTTCCGGAATTTGTTTAAATCGCCAGAAAATGCTTCAACCTTGTAAAATGCATAGAAAATAGAATACACATCAGAAAAATGTGAAACCAGTTTTGTTGTCTTCCTTGTGCTCTGATCTACCTATCCAAACTATCAAACTGAAGCAAATCATCTTCCTGTTTCCTGTATGAATGCATATGTGTTAATCCTTGTATAAATCATAGTTAATCCTCTGTTAATCGTTAAATGCTGAAACTTGATCTGTATGCAAATCATCTTATCACAAACTTACATAGCATTTTCCACTACCAGATCTTGTATATTTATTTTTCTTATGATTTAATTCATGTCCTGCATTGTTAAAAGTGTTATAAATAATCCAACAAGCAATAAATCTTCAAACTTCGCAGTAAATCTTTTCTAGTGGTTCTTAATCTCAGAAAAATGTCAGAGGACCCTAACTAACTTTCAAAACCATGTTATTCTGTTAACTAAATCAAATTAATTTGATTTTATCATATCATTGCATCTAATTTGCATTTTTCTCCTTGTCATGACGTGTAGCATACGAGGTGATTCAGGAGCAGCAGGAGGATCAGAATGCTGAGCTGTTCAGGAGGAGATATTAGCTGACTCTCTAGTAGCTAACATCGCATTTGAGCCAGGCAAGCCCCGGTGCATGCCTACCTATTTAGATTTTTATTTATCACTTGATTGGGGCTAGTAATTGTTTGTGCATTAGGTTTATTAGGAGTTGATGTGAAACCCATAGAATTGCATTAGGACTCCCTTCCAGATTTACCTTGTGTCCTATTTTGTAGTAGTTGGTTCTAGGTTAACGTTAGAACTTGCTAGGCTTAGTGGCTAGCGGACGGTAGAAGACGAGTGGTAGGTCCCACTCGCATGATAGGAATCACCCTGGATTGTACTAGAAGGATTTAGGATTTGTTGAGACCGGACGGGGAATTGTGTTGTATAGGATGGATAGAGAAGGCTGGGCCTTCACGGTGGTAGCCCCGTCTGTGTCGATTAAGGACCGTACCGTTGTTGGCCCTGTTGAGCAAGTTCGAACGTACTGATCGCATGCTAGGTCTTTATGGGGCCTAGTAAACTTAGTAGCTTAGCAATCGTGGGGACGAACCTTACCCTGCTGCTTCGGGGAAATGGGACCATAGGCAACGGCGGGGCCGGGTGTCGTGTGGGGCCTGATGATTCGCCGTGAGCAGCAGCTAGACTTCGGCCTTGCGGGGGCTTTGTAAAAGGTTGCCATATGTGGTGCCTTTGTGCTGCATATGTCGTGTGGTCAGGTTTTCTCCTGCAGGATGTACATCGATGCCGCCGCTCTCGGTCAAGAGCAACCTTGTTCACTGAGTCACATCGTAGTGTGATATGATTGATGATGATGACTAGTACTGTTATATTTAGCTTTCATTACTGTTATATTGCTTATCTGATGTATTGTTACTTTATACCTGTTTTAGAGATAAGTGCACTGTTTTATTGGTTAAGTACTTAATCTGAAATAAAACTTGAAAGTAAGGACCAAGTAATAGTGCGGTTTTACGCTATCGAGTCAGCCTACCCCTTGTAGCCTTTGCATATTAGGAGTCGGCTGTAGTTAGCCACGTTGACGGGTAAGTCTTGCTGAGTATTAGTTGCTCAGGGTTTGGCTCTTTATGTTTTTGTGCAGGTTTGTTCTTGCTTCCGCTGATCTTTGGTGGAGCTTTCAGCAGGTCCACATCGTAGGGCTTCGATGTGCGGCCTTTGTATCGTCGTGAGTAGTAGTTATTTATCTATCTTCAGACTTCCGCTGTGTACTCTCGTGTTTTAAATCACTTGTACTTGATGTAATAACTTAAAGATGTAAAATTTGTGCTTTTTATGTGATGTACTGTTGTGTCTGTTCATCAGCACTTCCGACTCGATCCTGTGAAAAGCGGAAACGCTTCAGCTGGTATCAGAGCCGTGTTGGGACAGTACATCATATAAACGGCCTATTTTCGAAAATCTAACCACGTACGTGTGAGGAACGAAAAGCCAATTATAAGGATGTTAGAGTAATCAGGTGGTAATATGAGTTGATTGTTATTTTTCTGTAACGACGCACCGACGCCCAGGTAAGAAGGTAAGGAACTACATGGCGCTGGATTTGGATATTGGTGGCGGAGTTTGTTCTGTTCCGTGAGCCATCGAGTTCACGAGGAGTTGAGGATGGTGAGGATATGTTATTGGGCCATGTATTACATTTTGATGAGATACGTCACCTGTGTAGGTTGGTTGAGGTGACGTTGTGTGCTTTGCAGGTACACTAACTTGCGCGTAGATCGTGTAGAAACGTTTGTGAGTGCGAAGTAGTTACCACCACTGTCTACGGTCTGCTATACTTGGGCACCTTTTTATTTTGTGAGGACGTGCAGGACGAGCATGCATTGCATCATCAATTAAAATGCTCTAACGAAATTCAGATCACCGGAAATTTCAGACTGACAAGCTAACTTCAAAAACTCATAACTCCCAAACCGCTTAACCAAATGCGATGAAACAAGACATTCTGGAAAGCTTACAACATGAAATAAAACTTTGCTTCAGAGTTTCCCTTTAGATTCTGTCAGTATCCCCTCCCAATCTGTCGACCAAGTGGAGTCAAATTTTAGCTTCGACCAATTTTTCAGGATCTGTCCACCAACTTCAAAAATCGATATCTCCGGCTCTTTTTGTCCGTTTGAGGCGTTTGAGTACTCGTTAGAAAGATCTCAAAGTTATCTACAAGTTTGATGTTCTGACTTTTCCCTTTTGACGTCTCCAGAAGTGCCAGTTTTCGTTTTAGTGACTACTGCTCGTAGTCGGGACAGATTTCAATCTGTCAGTTTGGAAGGCTTTTGCTTTCTCATTTTTACTCGAATGGCTGCTGGTAGCTACTTGCTACGACCTTTGGGAAGTCTCTCACCATGTCATAATTTTTATTTTGCATGGTTGTTCTGTTGGAGCAATGGTTATCATTTTCAGCTTTGGCCCATTTAATTGCTGATTTTCGGTCTTGACAAGATAAATGTATCTAATGTTGTATGCCGTTTTATCTTGCAGCATGGCTGCTAATGCTGAGAATAATGGGGAAGATGCACCACCTGCAGCTATGCTTGGGGAAGCTATTCTTGCGCAGAATGAATTGCTTCGTCAGTTGGTGCACAACACAGCTAATGAGGGTCAACCCCAACCGGGCACTTATGCTGAATTCTTGTCAACTCAGCCGCCCGTGTTCGTAGCAGCTGATGAGCCACTTGAGGCTGACTATTGGCTCCGTACCATCGAGTCCAAGTTCAGTCTTATCAATTGCACAGAGTTGCAGAAGACGCAGTTTGCAGCCCAACAACTTCATGGTAATGCAGGAGCTTGGTGGGGTAATTACCAGGCGACGCTTTCTGCTGATCACCAGGTCCCTTGGGCTGAGTTTTGTGAAGCCTTCAGAGCTCACTATGTTCCTCCTGGCATCATAAGGAAGAAGCGTAATGAGTTCCTAGATCTCAAGCAGGGCACCATGAGTATAATGGAATACTCCAATATGTTCAACCGGCTTGCTCAGTATGCTCCCGAGCATGTGAACACAGATGAGAAGAAGAATGAGTTCTTCTACAGAGGACTCAATACCAAGTTGCAGTCCCGCTTGGCTTTGAGTCTTGGTGGCAGCTTTAATGAGCTGCTTAGTGCTGCCATTATGGTTGAAGACGCCGTTGTCAGACGTCAAGAGGAGAAGAAGAAGGAGAAAAGGGCTCTCACTGGACCTTCTTGTGATGCACCACCGAGGTATAGGCTGGCTTTCACTCCACCTCCAGCCCGACCTCCATGTCCTCCTCAGCCGCATCAGCTTGCAGTCTATCATCCTCCTCCAGAGCAGCAGTATGCACAGCGACCCCGCTCAGAGCAGCATATTCAGAGTAGCACTCTTCCTGTAGCGCAGGGCAAGGCATCTCAAGTTCAGCGCCAGTCCTCTAGTCAGCAGCAGCCTCAGAGAAAAGCAGCCCCAACTAAGACAGGTCATGTCAACTATACCACATTGGAGGATGTTCCAGAAGGAGAACCAGTTCTAGCGGGTACTTTTTCACTCAGGGGCCACCTAGTTGTCATACTCTTTGATTCAGGAGGTTCTCATGACTTCATTAGCAAGTCATATGTGCAGAAGCATGAGCTAGTGATGGGTGTTATGAAGTCTCCATACATCATTCGCACCCCTGGGGCACAGATTGTTACCAATCAGTGGGTTAGGCATGCACCTCTCCAGATGGAAGGAAAAGTGTTCTCGACATCTCTCATAGTACTTGAGAACCAAGGGATAGATGTGATCCTTGGTATGAGTTGGATGAAACTCCATGGCGCTTTGCTTGATGTCCCATCCCGTGCTGTCCGACTTGATTCTCCTGTACATGGCAAGATGATCATTCAGCTTTGCCCTCCATCTGCCCAGAAGCCAGTTGTGTATCAGATTGTTGGCAAGAGTCTTGATGCGATTCCAGTGGTGTGTGAGTTTCCTGATGTGTTCCCAGATGAGTTACCAGGCATGCCACCAGATCGAGATGTAGAGTTCCAGATTGATTTGCAGCCAGGCACAGCACCTATCTCCAGAAGGCCGTATAAGATGTCACCTAATGAGCTAGCAGAGCTGAAGATTCAGTTGAAGGAGCTACTGGACAAAGGTTTCATTCGTCCAAGCTCTTCACCTTGGGGTTGTTCTGCCTTATTTGTGAAGAAGAAGGATCAAACACTCAGGCTATGTGTGGACTACCGACCGCTCAATGCTGTGACCATTAAGAACAAGTATCCGTTGCCTCGCATTGACATCTTGTTTGATCAGCTAGCTAGAGCCAAGGTGTTCTCCAAGATTGATCTCCGCTCAGGTTATCATCAGATCAAGATTCGTGTAGAGGACATCCCGAAAACAGCATTCTCTACCAGATATGGGCTCTATGAGTATCTTGTCATGTCATTTGGGTTGACCAATGCTCCAGCTTATTTCATGTATCTGATGAACTCAGTGTTCATGCCTGAGTTGGACCAGTTTGTCGTGGTTTTCATTGACGACATTCTCATTTACTCAAAGAATGAGGAGGAGCATGAGCAGCATCTCCGCATTGTGTTGCAGCGTCTGCGAGATCATAAGTTGTATGCTAAGTTTAGCAAGTGTGAGTTCTGGATGTCTGAAGTACCTTTTCTGGGCCATGTTATTTCAGCAGAGGGCATAGCAGTTGATCCTAGCAAGGTACAGGATGTTCTAAATTGGAAGGCTCCCACTACTATCTTTGAGATTCGCAGCTTTTTGGGTTTGGCTGGTTATTACCGTCGGTTCATTCCGAACTTCTCTAAGATATCCAAGCCCATTACTGAGTTGCTGAAGAAGAATGTGAGATTTGTGTGGAGTTCGCAGTGTGGTGAGGCGTTCCAGAATCTGAAGAAACTTCTCACTACCGCTCCAGTTTTAGCTCAGCCTGATATTACCAAGCCATTTGATGTGTATTGTGATGCTTCTGGTACTGGTCTTGGTTGTGTGCTGATGCAGGATGGCAGGGTGATTGCTTATGTCTCTCGGCAGCTTAAGCGACATGAAGAGCATTACCCCACCCATGATCTTGAGCTTGCAGCTGTCGTACTTGCTTTGAAAGTATGGCGGCATTATTTGTTGGGAAATCTGGTGCATATCTATACAGACCACAAGAGCCTCAAGTATATATTCACACAGTCAGATCTAAACATGCGACAGAGGAGATGGTTAGAGCTGATCAAGGACTATGATCTGGAGATTCACTACCACCCAGGGAAGGCTAATGTGGTTGCTGATGCCTTGAGTCGCAAGGCTCATTGCAACAATCTCATCGCAGTTCCTTATGCAGAGGCAGAGCCCAGTCTTCGAGTGTATGCTTATGGCTCCTTGGCCAATATATCACTCGTTCCGACCTTGCGTGATGAGATTGTGGCAGCGCAGAAGAAAGATGAGAAAGTGGGTCACCTCAAGAGAAGACTCAAGCTTGGGGAAGCGAGAGTCCAGTGTTTCAGAGAGGATAAGGATGGAGTCCTATGGTTCAAGGACAGATTGGTAGTTCCTAAGGACTTTGAGTTGCGCAAGAAGATTTTTGATGAGGCGCACAAGTCCAAGTATTCCATCCATCCTGGCAGCAACAAGATGTATCAGGACTTGAGGAGTCGCTTCTGGTGGACCCGCATGAAGCGGGAGGTCGCGCAGTATGTTTCTGAGTGTGACACTTGCAGAAGGGTCAAGGCAGAATACATGAAGCCTGCAGGGTTGCTTCAGCCTTTGAGTGTTCCTGCTTGGAAGTGGGAGGATATTAGCATGGATTTCATTGTTGGCTTACCTCTCACATCACAGAAGCATGACTCTATTTGGGTAATTGTTGATCGACTGACCAAGTCTGCTCACTTCATCCCAGTGAAGACGGGTTACACTGTGAAGAAGTATGCTGAGTTGTACATTGCCCGGATTCTCTGTTTGCATGGAGTGCCCAAGACTATCATTTCTGATCGGGGACCTCAGTTTGTTTCACGTTTCTGGGAGCAACTACATGCTTCTTTGGGCACTACTTTGATTCGCAGTGCAGCTTATCACCCTCAGACAGATGGCCAGGCAGAGAGGGTGAATCAGATTTTAGAGGATATGCTTCGTGCCTGCGTGATACACCATGGCAAGTGTTGGGATGAGAGCTTACCCCTCGCAGAGTTCTCATACAACAACAGCTATCAGGAGAGCATCAAGATGGCACCGTTTGAGGCCTTGTATGGACGTCGTTGTCGGACTCCCCTTAATTGGGTCGAGGCCGGCGAGAGGGTCATCTTCAAGGCAAAGCCCGCAGCTGCAGCAGAGGAGACAGTTGTGACTGATGAGGAGGTCATTCCCACACCAGATTTGGTGGCAGCAGCAGAGGAGATTGTTCGCCGCATTCAGTCCAACTTGAGAGCAGCCAAGTCTCGACAGAAGAGTTATGCTGATAGAAGACGCCGACCATTGGTGTTTGCAGTTGGCGACCACGTATACCTTCGTGTCTCTCCCATGAAGGGTGTACGTCGGTTTGGTGTGAGGGGAAAGTTAGCACCAAGATACGTGGGACCGTTCCAGATAATTGAGAGATGTGGACCCATTGCTTATAGATTGGAGTTGCCCTCCAACCTCTCAGGTGTTCACAATGTGTTCCATGTGTCGCAGCTAAAGAAATGCTTGAAGGTTCCTAGTGACAGAGTGGTCAGTGATGTTGAGCAGCTTGAGCCAGACTTGACTTATCCTGAGCAGCCCATCAAGATCATTGATCAGAAGGACCGCATCACCCGCAAAAGCACTACCAAGTTCTACAAGGTGCAATGGAGCAACCACTCCGAGGCGGAGGCCACATGGGAGACGGAAGAGTTCTTACACTCTCACTTTCCCGGTTTTCTACCTTCGAGGTGAGTTTTTAGTTTGCTTCCAATTATGCATCTTGTTCGTCGTTCTTGCTTTTTCTACCTTCCTTTACTTGAATCTCGGGGCGAGATTCCTTTTAAGGGGGGAGGGCTGTGACATCCCGTGTCACCACAGCCAAAAACTGGCAAAACATATCCTAAACTGAACCAAAACTGAAACAAATCAGTTCAGACATGCGTCTGAATTTAAAACCAATAGTTCAAATAAATGTCAAACTTAAGCTTGTGAAACAACTCAAAGTTTTCAATAACAACCTGACCCGAACAAAAATTCTGCAGCAAGCTCATCAGAAAAGAGAATTTTGGAGAATTTTTCAGAATTTTTCCAATTCTGGAAGTGCCTCTAAAAATTCAGTGAATGTCACGCAAATCCTGACGTTCCTCGATTTTTAGTTTGAAATCGGGAACTCAAACCTGCATCGACCCAAAAGCAAAGTTGTAGCTGGATCTGTGATCTTTCATCCCAGAAATTTTGGTGATTTTTGGAGCTCGGGAAGTGCATCGAATAATTCATCAAATTGCGCTGGATTTAATTCACTGAAAAAGAAAAGGTCGCCGGCCTGCTGTCAGAGCTCGGCAGCCACGTCGCCGACGACCACCGGAGACACGCCGCGCCTCCTCCTCCACTCGTTCGCGGTCGCTGAGGCCTCAAGTCGACGCCAATCTCTCTCTCGGTCTCTCCCTCGCCCGCTGCCTCCCCAAACCCAAACCCTAGCCGCCATTTTCCCCGTTGCCGCCTCCTCTCGCCATTGCCGGCGTCAAGCGAGCTCGCTGCCGTCGACGAGCTATCCCTGAGTGCACCACTCCTTCCCAAGCTCCACGAGAACCCTCTCCAGCAGACCATGGGCACCATTCCCCATCTCCCACCGTGAGCCGTGCGAATCGACGCATTCCTCTTCAAGTTCGGCCATCCGAGCACATCCCGCACCGCCATCGATTTCTTTCTCTCCGGTGAGTCTCCCACCAATTGCTTAAATCCAGAGCTGCGCCACAAGGTGGCTCACCCATCTAACCCTTCCATTCCTCGACCCCGCAGCCCAGGTCGCCGTCGCGACACTTTTCCCCGCAGTCTGTTGCAAGAACGCAAGAACCTCCCCGACGAACTCCTTCTTCCACGCCCCCTCGTCGTCAACGGTGCCCACGCCGCTCTTCTTCACACCAAGGTGAATCTCCTGAGTATTTTTCCTTGATTTTTCATGCCCCGTGCAACGCGGGAAGCCTCGCCGAACCTTGCCAGCCCGCTGTGCTCACCGCCGGCCATTCTCTGGTGGTCTCCGTCGATCCCAAACCCCGCACATGGATGCGCGTCGAGCCTTGATCCGTGCTGGTATTTTTTTTGGGAATTTTAGTGGCCGTTTGGCCGGTTTCCGACGAGCCGCCGGCCCTCCGGCGAGGTCCGGCTGCCATGGCCGACCTTTGCTGTGAGCTGGGCAGGATCTGCTGCGCCCAGAATCTGTGACCCCTGGTGTGGCTCAATTCTGATTGGCTCACGAATTTTCCAACTTCCGGAATTTGTTTAAATCGCCAGAAAATGCTTCAACCTTGTAAAATGCATAGAAAATAGAATACACATCAGAAAAATGTGAAACCAGTTTTGTTGTCTTCCTTGTGCTCTGATCTACCTATCCAAACTATCAAACTGAAGCAAATCATCTTCCTGTTTCCTGTATGAATGCATATGTGTTAATCCTTGTATAAATCATAGTTAATCCTCTGTTAATCGTTAAATGCTGAAACTTGATCTGTATGCAAATCATCTTATCACAAACTTACATAGCATTTTCCACTACCAGATCTTGTATATTTATTTTTCTTATGATTTAATTCATGTCCTGCATTGTTAAAAGTGTTATAAATAATCCAACAAGCAATAAATCTTCAAACTTCGCAGTAAATCTTTTCTAGTGGTTCTTAATCTCAGAAAAATGTCAGAGGACCCTAACTAACTTTCAAAACCATGTTATTCTGTTAACTAAATCAAATTAATTTGATTTTATCATATCATTGCATCTAATTTGCATTTTTCTCCTTGTCATGACGTGTAGCATACGAGGTGATTCAGGAGCAGCAGGAGGATCAGAATGCTGAGCTGTTCAGGAGGAGATATTAGCTGACTCTCTAGTAGCTAACATCGCATTTGAGCCAGGCAAGCCCCGGTGCATGCCTACCTATTTAGATTTTTATTTATCACTTGATTGGGGCTAGTAATTGTTTGTGCATTAGGTTTATTAGGAGTTGATGTGAAACCCATAGAATTGCATTAGGACTCCCTTCCAGATTTACCTTGTGTCCTATTTTGTAGTAGTTGGTTCTAGGTTAACGTTAGAACTTGCTAGGCTTAGTGGCTAGCGGACGGTAGAAGACGAGTGGTAGGTCCCACTCGCATGATAGGAATCACCCTGGATTGTACTAGAAGGATTTAGGATTTGTTGAGACCGGACGGGGAATTGTGTTGTATAGGATGGATAGAGAAGGCTGGGCCTTCACGGTGGTAGCCCCGTCTGTGTCGATTAAGGACCGTACCGTTGTTGGCCCTGTTGAGCAAGTTCGAACGTACTGATCGCATGCTGGTCTTTATGGGGGCCAGTAAACTTAGTAGCTTAGCAATCGTGGGGACGAACCTTACCCTGCTGCTTCGGGGAAATGGGACCATACGCAACGGCGGGGCCGGGTGTCGTGTGGGGCCTGATGATTCGCCGTGAGCAGCAGCTAGACTTCGGCCTTGCGGGGGCTTTGTAAAAGGTTGCCATATGTGGTGCCTTTGTGCTGCATATGTCGTGTGGTCAGGTTTTCTCCTGCAGGATGTACATCGATGCCGCCGCTCTCGGTCAAGAGCAACCTTGTTCACTGAGTCACATCGTAGTGTGATATGATTGATGATGATGACTAGTACTGTTATATTTAGCTTTCATTACTGTTATATTGCTTATCTGATGTATTGTTACTTTATACCTGTTTTAGAGATAAGTGCACTGTTTTATTGGTTAAGTACTTAATCTGAAATAAAACTTGAAAGTAAGGACCAAGTAATAGTGCGGTTTTACGCTATCGAGTCAGCCTACCCCTTGTAGCCTTTGCATATTAGGAGTCGGCTGTAGTTAGCCACGTTGACGGGTAAGTCTTGCTGAGTATTAGTTGCTCAGGGTTTGGCTCTTTATGTTTTTGTGCAGGTTTGTTCTTGCTTCCGCTGATCTTTGGTGGAGCTTTCAGCAGGTCCACATCGTAGGGCTTCGATGTGCGGCCTTTGTATCGTCGTGAGTAGTAGTTATTTATCTATCTTCAGACTTCCGCTGTGTACTCTCGTGTTTTAAATCACTTGTACTTGATGTAATAACTTAAAGATGTAAAATTTGTGCTTTTTATGTGATGTACTGTTGTGTCTGTTCATCAGCACTTCCGACTCGATCCTGTGAAAAGCGGAAACGCTTCAAAGAGTAGTTTGACTTTGATCATGCTTACATTTCTGGACGGAATAGTATATCATACTAAATGATTAATCCAAAATTTCAGGCAAGAAAACCGGCATTGAAAAGCGTCACTTCCACCAGACGGAGGAAGTCCTCCTTGCCCACCCTGAGTTCCTGGACCGAGAGCTGCCGTCCCTGGACGCTCGCATCGACATGGTCGCCACCGCCGTCCCCAAGCTCGCGGAGTCCGCCGCGCTGAAAGCCATTGCCGAGTGGGGCCGTCCGGCCACCGACATGACCCACCTTGTATTCAGCACCTACTCCGGCTGCCGTGCCCCGAGCGCCGACCTCGAGCTGCCGAGGCTCCTCAACCTCCGCCCCACGGTGAGCCGGACCATCCTGAGCCTGCACGGCTGCTACGGCGGCGGCCGGGCGCTGCAGCTGGCCAAGGAGCTCGCCGAGAACAACTGCGGCGCCCGGGTACTGGTGGCCTGCGCCGAGATCACCCTCGTCTGCTTCGCCGGCCCCGACGGGAGCAACCTCGTCGGCCACGCGCTGTTCGGCGACGGCGCCGGGCCGTTCACCGGCGGCGAGCGCCCGTTGTTCGAGATGGTCTCCGCCACGCAGACCACAATCCCGAGGACCGAGCACGCGCTCGGGATGCAGGTCGCCGGCGGCGGCATCGACTTCCACCTCGCCATCCAGGTGCCATCGCTGATCGGGCAGAACGTCGAGCAGTGCCTGCTCGGCGCGTTCAGGGCTTCGCTCGGTGACGACGCCAACGACCTGACGTGGAACGACATGTTCTGGGCGGTGCACCCCGGTGGCCGTCCGATCCTGGACAACATTGAGTCCGTGCTCAAGCTGGGGCCTAAGAAGCTGGCCTCGAGCCAAAATGTGCTGCGCGAGTATGGGAACATGAGCGGCGCCACAATTGTCTTCGTCCTCAACGACCTCCGCCGGCGTCGGGAGGAGGAAGGTGAGTTTCCGGAATGGGGGGTGTTGCTCGCCTTCGTACCGGGAATCACTGTCGAGACGATGGTGCTGCGCTCCCCACTGCGCAGCGTCAAAGAAAACTGAGTACCACGAAACTGCAGATATTTATATATTAGCATGTTGCCCGTGCGTTGCTACGGGTGTTTTATAGTCAAGAAGAGGATGATGAATGAAAGAAACCAAGATTTACGAACATATATCCAGACAAAAACTTAGCTTGTATTTCACGGAGATGAGCAATTATAGGAATGATATATAAATCTAACACTAATAAGTTTGTAATGCGTGACATGTCTGTCAATTTTTAGGTTTGCTTCATGTGAACCGTAGGATGTTGAATTGTGCATAGTTGCGCCGCACGATCTGAGTCTCTGCCACACGCTGCGAGTCCGCGTTCGTCCGTCCGCAAATATCAGGCCTCTGCCTGCCAGTTGGTCGAGTTTGTCTCCGCTCCGTTCCTCTGCCAATTGCGCTTAAACTTCCGTAACTCAATCAACTAAACTGAGTTTCCTAACCGATCCCTCGTCCCTCCGCCTACCCCGCGTCGTGCGATTGCCCCCGCGACCGAGTCCTGGCCGCCGCCGTGGCCGTCTTTGGTGCCATGGGCGCAACGCTTTCCGACAAGATCGTCCGTATCCGCTGGTACAAGAGGGGCGCCGGGCTCAAATTCACGTGCATGGACATGCAGCTAGGACGAGCAGCTGCCACCGCACGCCAGCTGCTCGCTCGATGAGTTGGTGCAGCAGGTCAAGGAAACCGCGGCGGCTGCCACCATGCTGACGACGCTGCCAAGGAGTGGAAAACACTGGAGGCTGACGACGCTGCCACCATGCGGCTCGATATGCGTGGGGAACTTGCATAATTGCATGGGAGGAGCCAATTGTATTGATGCAGGGGCTCGCAGGTTATAGAGTTTTATAATCTACAATCGAGCATGTCATTAGGCAGGCAAGATAGTTCGATACTTAGCACGTAAAGTTTATTGAAGCCACGCGCTTCCGGTCAGTCGTCAGCACTCTTCCTTGATGTATTATTTCTCGCCTGGATCCTTTTAATTATGACTTTGATTAGTTAAGATTTAGACAGTTTTTCCATCAGCCACACTAACTGATATTTGATAATTCAGTTCTTTTATTTCTTTGATACCCTATTTGATATCTGATATTCATGATTCCCCAACTGATATATATATATATATATATATATATATATATATATATATATATATATATATATATATCTATATATAGGGTGAGTATATTCTATAGTTTTAGTTCAGATAAGTCATAGTTTTCACTTATCCCTATGGTCTGGTTATTTTTCAATGAAGCATAGGCGTCGTTGGTGCCTGCAGTGTCTCTGCAGATCTCGGTTTTTCATATACTAGCTATTAGCCCGTGCGTTGCTACGGGATCTAAACAAATTCAAAAGATAATTTGCGTTGCCATGTCGACAATGTTTTTTTCTTTGAAGAAAATGTCGACGTTGTTGTTGTGAGCGCTGATGCATTAGTCCAGTGTACATCATCTTGGCTCAATTAACATGTCTAAATTGAGCTAGCTCCTTACATCCTCTTGCGTCTTGCTCTTCCTTCTTTCCGCCTCACTTTAAGTTGCAGTAAACATTAGTTTGCATGTCACACCATTTATGATTACTGTTTGTGCATTTTATACTTATGATTTACTTTGTTGAAAAAGTAATTATACAACATCCACGTCTTTATTCGTGTGACGATTGGCACACATTACCTTAGCATATTTCAGTGAACACAAGTAAAACATGAAATAAAGGAGCTGACCTCCTTGAGATGATAAAGTAATACAGTTAGAGGTCTTCACGTAGGTGTGTGTGCCTGTGGATTGATGCAACGAGAGCTGAAGGTTCCAAAAACTACGGCCCCCTTTGGAACGCGGGATTTTTTTCTATTCCTGCGTTTTTTCTGTGAACAGTCAACTGATTCCTGTGAAATTTCTGTATAATTCCTGTGAAAATCCTGCGTTCCAAAGGGGACCTACTATTGGTTGTCTGACACTAATGTTGTTGTCTTTATCAGTTAAACTTTAAAGCTAGTATAAACAACACTTGCTTAGTCACTACCAAAGACATCACTGATATTTCACCAATCTATTGAGACAAGCAAATGAAACCACCCCAGATGCAGTAAAATAGAATGCAAGAGGAAACCAACAATCAGTGAACCAGGTTTCATTTGAGCATACGACAGGTGAAGCGTCATTTGGATTGCCAAGTTGCAAGTCATTTGTACTGGCTTTAATGTTTAACCGATCTCAAACGATCCTCTTACTAATCTCAAAATTTTGTCTTCCTCTTGTATTCTATTTTATTCATAATGCATAACTGTGGGTATATGAGCAGCCGGCTGTGTGCTCGCGCGTCATCGCCATGCAAGTCGTCACCTGTAGTTCTCGTCCTCTCGGTTTCGCAGTTGAGTCCTGAACTCCTGATCAACTGTGGGCGAATGAGGCAAGCTCTCCGCATTCAGGCAGGTCGCCCAGCAGTCTCTGAACTGTGCGACGGGGATCACGAACCCGGCGATGGTGGCGTCTTGATCAGCAGATGGCCGCGGCCACGAGAGGGACCACGCAATAATTAAACGTTGATTTGGAAAGCGATCAAGAGCATCCTGCCAGAGGGATGATCATGCGATGGGAAATTTGAGATCAGGAAGCGGATCTCAACTACGAGTGGACCATGTCCATGTAGAATTCAACTGTGAAACAGAGAGCAGAGAGTCACCATAGGTGGAGGATAGGAGACTAAGTCGGACTCTGTCCGGCAGAGGGCTGAAAATTGCTTGTGGTGGAGAGGGACGAAAAATTACAATGACAAACCCAATTCCGGCAAACATGTCACTTTGTTTAGCCTTTTTAAGTAGTAGAGATATATATATTTTTGGTCTGATGAATCTGTGGGTGAGGTCACTACTCACTACAAACCTGACTATCCTATGGAGTTTGCAGAGATGGTAGTGATGAAGAGTGCCGGAGAGCCTGCAGTGAACGAATAATTCAGGCAAGAAACGCAGGCAGCAAATTGGTAAGTTTAATGATTCATTCGTAAAGATTTAGTGTCAATTGATGAAACAATTTTTACCACGGGTACAAATGTTGCTGTTCTCAGCATCGACATTATCTTCTAGATCTTTCTCTGAACGGCTGCCTTCCTGTGCTTGTGTCCTGATGCTCTTGTTTTGTTTTTTTTTTGTTTGAATCCTTATTCGGTGCTGATAATGTGGTGTTATTGTTGGTTGTCATTCCTTCCTAGCCTTCTTCATAGTGAGCAGCATCTGCAGACATGTTTGCTTCAGTCTGCAGATAGTTCGAAATAGGAGCATGCTTGAGCCATTTTTTCTTGATGATGATCACTTGATGTCTAGAAGGTAATATATGAAGATTTTGAACCCTGGCAACAAAGGGAAATAATATATAATACACCAACTATGAGACACACAAACAGGCTAAAAAGCTAACAATATTCTCTCTCCTTTTCTTTTCTGGTTCCCGTTGCAACGCACGGGCAATTTACTATAGTGCTAAAAAGGCCAAAAAAAAAAAAAGGATGGACGCCTCTGCTATATAGTATATGATAACTACTTTCGCAGCTTCTAAGCTTGTGTCATATCCAGCAATAAAATACGACCAATAAATTTTCTCGTACTTAAACATTTCATGTTTCGGTTTTTGTCTTTCCAATGTGAAAATTTTGATTAGTCCACCCTCGTAAAAGCCCATTTTCTACCACAAACACTATCTTGTAACAATGTCACTCAAGCAATTGCCTTGTTGATGCTAAATCGCTTGGGCCACAATGATCACAGTTACATATACATGCAGATCGATGGTCTCGGTAAGAACAACAAAATTGCATCTGTCCACCTTTTGTACTATATAAAATCAAACCAGTCTGAAGCATATAACACTGTGCAACTTTTGCTTGTGAATTATTTGCAGGGAGCCTCTAGAAGCGGGTATAGAAATCACATGAGGCAATGAGCTCCAACGATAACGAAGGGCTAGGGTTAAAAAAAACACAAAAATAAAAGGACACAAGGTGTCGAACCTGTATCAAACCTGTACCATCATAGATGAGAACTGGGCTAACTTACCAACAAGGTACGCATCTCTTCATGGGATCAACAAAAATATACTAAACTAAATATCGTGTGCCAGGTTGTCATCTTCCACAAAGCGAAACAGAAACCAACGCCATAGACGCCGAGTAGAGCTCGTAGATCAGCGAAAACCTGTACCATCATAGATGAGAACTGGGCTAACTTACCAACAAGGTACGCATCTCTTCATGGGATCAACAAAAATATACTAAACTAAATATCGTGTGCCAAGTTGTCATCTTCAACCTCGCTTCAAAGCGAAACAGAAACCAACGCCATGCATAGACGCCAAGTAGAGCTCGTAGATCAGCGAAAACAAAGCGCGTCATTGCCATGGGATAACCAAAACGGATTTGAAATAATCTCCTCTTCGTTTCCCCAAAAAGAAATTTTAAAATCCGGGTAGATTCAAATCCCTTCTCTCAATCGCTTCCGTGAAGGATTCCGTTTTCACCTCAGAGCCTACCCAATCCAGAGCAAACAATGTACCTCAGCGATGGCCACTCGAGGACGGCGGCGAGGTAGACGGGGGCGCTGGCGCAGATACGCTCGGCGTACTTGCCGGCCTTGGAGCTCCTCTAGGCCTTGTTCGGCAGCATGGGAATGACTCCCGTGTAGGATCCGCACCAGGCATGGATTTAGTGATTCCATGCCTGTCACTTAATCCTACACCTTATGGGTTTGATTCCCACATATTCTAATTCCATGACCCAAAGTATTGTTCGGTTGACTGGGATCAAAACAATTGCAAAAGCTAAGCTCCCAAACCAGACAAGTGAACGACAGAGAACAACGATAGAGACAAACAGCAGTTCGTGTCACTGAACAGAGAACAACAACATAGAGAAACAACAAGTGTGATCAAGTTTACATCTGTTCGTAGTCTTGAAATGGTACTAGTGTATAGTTTGTTATCGTCCAAGAACCTGAGAAAGCAGCTAAGCAAGAGATACGTGGATACACAGGCACATAGCTATTCCTGTTACTTCTTCTTGCATGCAAGTTCTTAATACCTTCAACAATGACAACAGCTCCAATAATTTTCAGACAAGACTTGCTGCTAATTCTAAAGGAAAATTACTGCAGCTAATTCTAAAGGAAAATTACTGCCGCTATTTTTCTGGATTCACAACAGCTAGAACATTCCCAGATTTCGATCTTCTTAGTCCACATGCACGTAGAACTGCTTGATACTCAGTCATTGTCAACGTCTTGCACTGAGCTGAAACAAAACGGCGAAGATGTCATCAATAATATTGAAACTAAACAAAGAAAGGTAACCGGCAAGCAAAACACAAAAGCTATCTATATGCATTACTTGTGTAAATGTGTAGTATTTGGTAACTTAATGATTAGACTAAACCAAAGACTTACAGCTCCACACAAGAACAGCTGCCTTAGAAAGTAAATTAGAATAAAATTGAAATGTAGACTAAGATCTATAACAAATCAGCAGCTAGATACTCCAGGCACTTTTTTTAACACTAAGAATGCAAGTTACCAATTCAGAAAAATATGGCACAACAGTCAGATCAAGCACTCAGTGCCAAGATTGTGCAGCTACTGCACAAGAATTTTTTTCAGATCAGATTAGAAAACCGCGACTGCATAAATCAGACATGTTCAGACATTGAACATTGAACACTCCTATCTAAGCATCTGTTGAAGGATTTCCACGAATTGGAGATTACTTGGCTAATATGTCAGCACAACACTTCATACATCTATACAAATCTGTGACTACTGCTGATTAAGCAACAACCGTGCATGGGAGCAACAAGAACCATGACTACTGCTGATTAAGCAACAACCGTGACTACTGCATGTGTATGGCATAAAGCAGCAGGAAGCAGATATGAAAACGATGAAGTTGTAAACCTGAAACTTGAGCAGAGATCTTAACAGGCATCCATTATCAATTGAGTACGGGCAAAACCAATTGAAAACGATGAAATGACAAATCTGCATTTCCTGCAGGTTTCAGGTAGCATCTTCACCGTTCAAGTTACTTCTGGAAACGATGATAACAGCACGAGTTGTGCACTACAGTATATGAAAGAAATCTACCTAACAAGAACGCAGGCAGATCTGCACTGAGACGCAAGAACTGACGCAAGAACTGAGGTTCTGAACCGAGATTCTTCCATTGATATCAACAACAGGTCATTACAGTGGACAGACCAGACACTCGAACACGCCCAGCGCCCCCATGCCCTACCCACGCCTCAATCCGCGCAAACCCGTTGTGCTTCAACTTCTCCCGCCGGTCCGCCCGGCGACCATCGCCACCGTCGTGCCGGCCGCCGGCCCGGCCAAGATCCAAGAACCAAGACGAAGGGGAGAGGGAGACATCATACCGGCGAGAAAGCCGTGGTGTCGCGCCGTGCCATTGCCTTGGTGTCGTGCCGCGCCGCCGCCTTGATGCGCTGCGCCGCCCGTCGCCGTCGCCCTCGTCCTCGCCTTGTCTCGCCTTTCGGTCGCGTGCGTCTGGGAGTGGGAGTCGTTCCACGGGGTCGGAGATGAGGAGTGATTCCTAGCTGTTTGTTGGGCGCAATGGCCGGATTGGGCTCGGTGGGAATCCAGCCCATAGATAACCGAACGACATTTCCAGACTACTCCAGGATTCTCTCCAGACCATGAAAACCCACTGGATTTGGGCTCAAATCCTGGGCATTCCATGCCAAATGAACAAGGCCCTAAGTGGCCTTCTTCCCCGCGCAGGCACGGATTGACTTTCCGCGTCCTGCCATCACGCCGATGACGACGAGGCCGAGGCCGCTACCGAGGCAAACCTGGGCCAAAAAAAGGGGGCAAAAAATTGCAAGAATGGGAATCGAACTAGGGTTCACTGGAAGGGAAAGGGGAGCACTTGCCACTCGGCCACACGATCGATTCGTAAATAAATCAACTCGACTGCTATAAGACTAAAAGTAACTCGGACATTTGATGTGAATTTGACCCGAATTCAAACGAAAGTGGTCTGAAATCTGAAATTTTAGGCTGAAAACTCAGGCTGACGACCCACTTTAGACTTATTAAGTAGTAGAGATTCGTATATATATACATATATATAGAAACTATAATAAGCATACAGATCATGACGCCTACGCTTCAGCAACCAAAGAGCACACTCCGGGAGAGAGAACGTCAACGACGACCAGGTTCCGGTTTGCTCTTGTAAATCAAGGTCATGATGACGGAGAACTGACGTCCGGGATTAACCTGGGAGATCGAGTCAAATCAAATTGTCCTCCAGAAAACATAATAATTTGTATACTCTCAAACTGTAGGTGTTTCCGAAGGATTACTAGTATGGCTTCAAGGGTTGGAGTGTGTAATTTCAACAATTGTAGGGTGTAATTTGGACTTCCTCATATAAATAAATGTCCGTTCGCTACCTCTATTTATTGTTGTATCCATATATTTGTGACTCCCTTCGTTTTTAAATATATGACCAATCACTAAATATACCCTCTTCTTTTTCTTTAAACTTTTATTATAGCACATATATGAAAGTAATTAGTTACCAAAATGAAATCAATATCATTTTATATATCACAAAAATCATTTTAAATGCAACTAATATATTTATTTATTCACATAAATATTTACATAAATAACTAATAGAAAAAATAAATGGGGTCATATATTTGAAAATGAAGGTGTGCTTTTAAGCTTTCTAGACATTTCTTTTTCGGTTAGTCAATCGTGACTAGTAGAAGAATCGTCATCTAGGTCATTTTTTGTTTGGCCGTCCGTGACGATGAACATGCCCATAGCAGTGGGCAGCTCCATGAGGCGCTGGAGGTCGGCGAGCTTGGCCGGATGTACCGCAGCATCGGCCGCGATAACTGTGAGGGTGGCAGAGCCGCCCCGGCGGTGCATGACGTCAGGGATGCCAAGGTCCACGGCGCACTTGAGCGCCATGGACTTCACGTAACCTAGCAGATGGCCTTGGACCTCGGCAAGGGCGACGAGCAAGTCCTGAGGGCTCACCTCGGCCAAGAGTTTGAGCGTCATGTTGCTAGTTAGCTTCTTTCAGAGCAAATAATAGCTTGTCTTGTGGTGCTTGGCCCTGCCCTACCGCCTATCAAGGCCTTTTATACATGATAGAACGGTAAAGGGCGCAACAAAAACTATGTAGGAAAAAGCCAGGATAATTTCCAAGCCTGCAGAACTGATGAAAAGGAACATAAAAATGAGAAAACATTGCTTCAACTATATTTCATTAGTGTCCGGATCATCACCACAAGGAAATTTGGCTTTTGCTACGAAACATATTCCAACGATCTGTAAACTGTAGCGATAGATTAGATATATTGCAACTATTTATAATTTTGTGGAAAAGATTCATTCTATTGCCATGAATTCCAAATGTGGCTATATGTGTACCTCTCGTTGCAAGAGGTTGCCATGTATTGCTACCATTTGAAATGGTTGTAGCAGTCGTCTTTTGGTCGCGATACATCAATGTTACTGCCACGATTATTTTACGGTGGCAGTACGTCTTTGCTTTTTATTTTATTATTATTATTTATTTATTTTTGACTTGAGTACGTCTTTGCCATTGCCACAACATGTTAGTGTCGCAATATCCAAAACACCGGTTGCAATATAAGAGAGCTATTGCCACAGCCAAAAAACTGTGCCAATATATAAAGTCTCTTGCAACGTTTTACAATAAATCTTTGCCGCAAATTTATGCATGTCTATTGTTGACAGTCGTTATATCATAGTTTCGACCGTCACATAGCTCAATGAATAAGGAAAAAATGCCTCCATACTTGTACAACCTGCGGCGCGACGAATTTTCTTTTGAGTTCAAGAAACCAGGCGATCGGATTGATCAGAGAGATTCGATTGCACAGAGAGAGAGAGAGAGGGGATGCTTCTTACGTGGCGGCGGAGGGGCCGAGGAGCGGGTTCTCCTTGAGCGGCTGGAAGGAGAAGCGGCGGAGGTACCTCCGGCCGACGCAGCCGCCGCCGCCGTTGCTCGGGCAGTTGTTGTAGAACATGATCACAATGGACATGGCCACGTTGGCGACCACCACCAGAGGCACCAGCCACGACCGGTGGTGCCGCTCCTGCGCCGCCGCGTGGTCGTAGTAGAACGGCGACGGATGCTGCTGCTGCGGCGGCGGGTACGGGTACGGCGGCCGCCGCTCGTGCTGTACCGCCTCGGCGGCGGCTTGATCCCCGTCGTCGCCGGCGGCGGCGGCGCCCTCCCGGCCTCCACGTCGGCGTTCCACATCGCCTGATCACCAACGGAGGACGCGCTTCTTGGCTGCTCTTCTCCCTATCTCCTCTCCTCTCCTCTTGGTGCAATTGCTTGTTTGTTCAGGTTCTTGCTTGGGGTAGGGTGGAGATGAAGAGGAGAGGGGACTGCACGCGGAGACGACGACCGGGGAGACTCGGTGTTCAAAGGAGGAGGTTTTAATCGGTGGGCTTATGCGTGTTTCTTGTTTGATCTCTTCCTCTTAGAAAATTATACTCCTTTTGCCCCCAAAAGAAATCGACCGCTTATAATTACTCGTGGTTGTTGGAGAGAGAGACACGACACGAGGAGTTGGCAGGACGTTTTCTTTTTTTGACGGAAATCTGGCAGGTGCGCTGCCTTTTCATTAAGAGAGAAGAAAACAGCAGAAATTACAAGTCCTAAAAAGTCCATAGAGCGCTAAAACAGGCAGCCCGAGGCTGGCTCGCTAGAGATTGCTGCAGGCTAAAAAGGGTTGAACACCAATGGCCAACATTCTGGCCAAATGAGCTAAGAAAAGAGATAGTAAAGAAGAAATAGGTAAAAGGACTCTTATCCTCCTGCCGCTGATCACCAGTTCTCCATAGTCACACTACATCTCGTCCGCTGCCCCAACATCGTTGTGTTCCCGTTCTCCGTTTGCCATCCTGTAAAGGGCTATCACTTCCTTTGCCAGCAACGCTACCTGCATGTGATCGAGCTGTTTGTTTTCGAAAATGAGCCTATGCCGCTCTTTCCATATGTTCCCCCAAGTGTAGATGATGAGTCCAGCAGCTTTTCTTCGTTGTGTTCTACTAATGTCTCCAGTGTTTCGGATGAGCCATGGTGCAACACCATGCTCATGCGCCTCACGCAGCTGCACTCCTTCTATGTCGGTGCAGATCCATACTTGATTAGCATCTTGCTTTGCAGAATTCCATGCCGTCAACAAATGATTTGCATCCTCCGCATCCGCTTGGCATAAAGGGCAGGTTCGCATCCTCCACAAACAGTGCAGCTTCTTTTTGGTGTTGATGATCATCGCAGTCTTCAGCATGCTGGCAGTGGCGCCACTTTCTTCTTGCTGGCGCCCTTCTTAGGCTTCTTCTCGTCCAGCTTCATAGCCATGAGCAAATCGTCAATGGCCGCCATATCCTCCTCAGCTAGGGGCTCACCAACAAGCTTGATCAGTTGGGCTCTAGCATCCTCCTTCTTGTCTTCCTGAGACATGCTTGGTCCCAGTTTTTGGAGCAGCAGGTCCTGTGCAAGCTCCGTCGTCGTCTTCACGCCTTTCTTCTTCATTTTTTCTGCCAGCCGCCCGCTCCTTCGGGTTGCACCGTCCTGCGCTGCAGACACCGAGTTTTTCTTCTTGACCGGAGTGCTCAGGATGGGCGGGGCTGTTGTCTGAGTAATAGCACCCATGAAATCCTTAAGCTGGTCCATGATGCCCTCCTCCACCTGTGCCGGCATGGTGGATTCATCTTCAAGTGCAGGCTCCTCAGCAGGTGGGGGAGCTGGAGCGCTGCACTCCCCCTCATACAGAGGCTGCCCACACCGATCCTCAGCAGGCACCAATGAGGAGCCTCCCGGGGCCTGCGATGGGGCAGCGAGTACACCGAGCAGGAGTGCCTCATGGCGCATTGGATCGAATTCGCCAAGCGCCATGGGAGGCCGCCTCCAGTCACAGGCGAGGAGCATCCCGGCGTCGTCCACAACCGGCCGCCCGAAGGTCACTGCTCCAGCAACACCTGCATCAGAGCCACCTCCCCGGCCCTCCTCCACCAGCATGCAGCGGCCGGAGGCTTTCTTGGAGGCCTGGGCCGGCGTGGTGTGTTGAACGCGGCGGAGCACCCTGTGTGCCTCGCGTTCCAGGGAGCGCTCCCTCGAGCGGCGCGTCGCCGGGCTCGGAGACCGCTCCCTGTCATGTCGTCGTCCCCTGAGTCGGGAGCCCTCGCCATGGTGTCGTCGATGCGAGCGCTCCCTATGACTCATGTCCTCCACCGAGGCCAGGTGAAAGAGCACCTCGTACACCATGCCTCGGATCACCCGGTCACGAAGCTCAGCGGCGAAAGGCATGCTGAGGAAGTCCTGCTCCGGGCGGCCGGTGAGGTCGAGGTCGGGGTGGCCGGCCATCTCAGGTGTTGGCTTGTTACTGCCGGGTTGGGCTGGCTGCTGCAGGCGGCGAGCGGGGTGCGAGAGGCGAGCCGCGGAGGCGGGGGCGGGATGGTGATGATGGGCGAGCGAAAGTGGTCTGCGGGGAGGAGCTGTAGTTTTGCGGGATGGGCAGTGGAAGGAGGCGTGGCCGGAGTGGAAGCAGAGCCAGCATTTGGTCGGGTCACGGCAGGAGGCAACACGGTGATCACGGCCAAGGCAATTGAAGCAGCGGCCGCGGAGTCGGCTTAAGTAGAGGGCGCGACGTTCCTGCTGCTCCGGCGTAGAGCACCTCTGCAGAGCGGGGCGTGGCAGTCTGCGTCGCGGCTGTACGAGCTGCCAGCCTTCCTCACTTTCGTCAGGCACGCAGTTTGGGCGAGCCTCCCTCCGCGGTCCGGATGTCGAAGCCATGCCCGCAGCCTGTTCCGTCGACAGCGGCCGGCGCCGCGCTCCATGGCCGCTTGAGCATCTTTGCCCCAGGAGCACGTCTTTGAAGGACGGCCTAGGCAGAGTAGAGCACCCACCCCTGCTCAGAATCGAGACACGGGCGCGGCCATCAGGTACCACGATCTCCGATTGAAGCTTAAAGACACCATTGTTGTGACCTTGGATTCCTGTACTCGCTGCAGAGGCGCCGGGCTCACCGGAAGCGATTTTGCCTGGGGTCCTCGGATCCGCCGCGTGGGGAGGTGCCTCTGGTCGCCGCACGTCCGCCACCGGCGAATCAGGTACCACGCTCGCAGCAGAGGCGCCGGGCTCACGGGGAGCGATTTTGCCCGGGGCCCCCGAATCCGCCGCGTGGGGAGGTGCTTCAGGTCGCCGCACGTCCACCACCGGCAAATCAGGCACCACGCCCTCCTCCTCGTCATCCGAGCCCCAGGAAAGCTTCTCCTCCGACCGGACTGAAGATGGCTCCTCGATCTGCTGTTGTGTGTGAGAGGGCTGGCTGTTGCTGGTGGCTGGGGTTGGGGGAGGCTGGGAAGGGAGCGGATCTGTGGTTTGGGGTGCTGGGGAGGCCGGTGCGGTGGAGGCCGCCGGCGCAGGGCGCGGCGGCGGCAGAGTCGCCGCAACGGTCGCCAGGGCTAACGGTCGCTGCTCCTGCCAGATTACAATGATGTCTTTTGGCAGGACGTTTTCCACAGAGCTTTTGTGGGTTCGAACCCGGACTTGAGGTGATGACGCGATTAGAAGTTGACCCGTCCGCTCTCGTGATGGTACAGTACAGCTGAATCTTTTTACCTGTCTAAACTTTAGCTTAAACAAAGGGTAAAGTACTCTGACATCGCATTCGCATACAGGTCAACGATGACCTGAAGCTTGGCAATGTTGAGCTCCCGGTTACACTGCATACTGTAAATCTTCTAAGATCTTGGAGCTTCGAAGAACAATTTTCTATGATCTGAGGCAAACAAACATTTTTTTTAGCGAGTTTAAACAAGCTTCTAGAGTTGAACTACTAATGTTATTAATACAGCATCCCGAGTACTCTGGGGTTTAGGTTAGTTTTCTTCATCGGATTCGTGTAAAACAAATTCAACTTTCCTGGCCACTTGGACAGGCTAAGCGTGGATCCTCCTGGCGCAGGTAACTTTCAATCGTTACGGTTGAAAGCTCTTTTTGATGGCGAATGTGATATGACGGCCGCGTCAGTTCAACATTGCCATTTCAACGAACCATCTCACGCGTTTCTGCAAAGGGTTCCAGTTCGTTTTCCTTCTTTTTGAATCAATATTCTTTTTCTCCTGGTTTTGGGTGCAGTTAAGCTTTCACGACTTGTGGATGATGGATCGAATCCGATGTTTATCCACATCCAATTTAGCCCATCCTTGCATTCATCCTTCCTTGACGTATTTGCAAGAAACAGCCTGTACCCAGGTTATTTCCTCTGCCTTTTTTTGCAAAATATAGCAATCATCTTACTATCAAAGGCTCCGTTTTCTGGCTGTGCCGTCCTGGCATTTCGTTTCTCAATTGCTCCAGTTGGCACCACATATGAATCCTTTCGTAGTGCGATCCCACGCTAAATAAATCCTCTAAACAAAGACAAATGCCACACTGGTTTTCCACTGTGCCCAGCTTTGAGCTAGAAATCCTCTCGTGAGAATTGATTAGTGATAATCCATCAAACGCTGAACTGGAAGCACTTTTCTCGAATTTCCCATGAATAACGTGGAGTGGTCTACAGATATTTCTTTTTAGTTGTTTAATTCCCTTGCGATTGTGTCGCCAAATGCCACTGCAGTTTCTTTGGCTTTGAAACACGTGGTCTGCTGCACACGGCGACGGACGGCTTCCTTGCTTTGAGACACCTGGAGACAACACGGCGACCCTGTCATGGCAAAACTGGTTCGCACTGTCGCACAGGTAAGAACTTACAAGACCGAGTCGGCTTAACAAGATGATTAGTTACGAAATAGAACAGGCCCCGTACGCTCTGCAGTTTCGTGGCGTCGCTGCTACTTACGCCATTTTAATTATGAATAATCTATTTTAATTACGAAATAGTTTCGGTCATTATATCCTTACTGAATTTTAATTATGAATAACCTATTTTCACATGTACCTCTAGTTGTTAGTGTGCAGGTGGAAAAACAGGAAATATCCAGATGAACTAACTGAAGGCCAATGCACCTGGATTAGAAGCAACAAGGCCAGAGGGGAGCCACCTGCCAAAGCCCAGTCCGGGAGGGGCCAGGCCCAGGTCGGCCGACCCCCCTAGCCAGGTCGGCTGACCTGCTCTGGTGGCCCCCTGGGCCCATCTTTCTATGGCGGTTTGCCACCGACCTCTGGAGGTCGGTTCCACCTGCAATTAATGCTACCGACCTACGGAACCGCCTCCAGGAACCGACCTCCAAGTCTATAAATAAAGGAGTACCCCCCTCCTAGAGAACACACACCACTTGAGGCTCATTCCCTCCTCCTCACCTTAGAGCTAGAGGTTGTCTAGATAGAGTTAGGCTAAGTAGTGGGCTGCTCATTGCTCCCAAGTCCATTGGAGAGTTGGGTATGCTCTTGTATCCTTTTCTCCTTTTGTAAGACTTGGTATTCATTAATGGATAACCATTCATCGTTTAGTAGTTATGTGCTTATGCTGTTCATTTGCAGTCTAGTGTTCTTGTATGAGCGTTTGTCGTTCGTTCATGATCGTTCATCGTTCATTCGTCGTTCATCGACGAACGTTCGAGGGCATTCATCGGGCGTTCTTCGTTCGTTCGTACTCGATCATCGATTATGAATGTTCGTTCTTCATCGTTCGCCGTTCATCGCTCGTTCTTGAGCGATGAACCCCTTTGCATAGCGTAGTACTAGATTTGATCCTTGTCTAGTTTGTACTAGTTTGGGTTGGTGTTTATGACTATATATCGGGTCTATTGTCCCACAAGGGAAGCTCTAGGTTTACGGCCCTGCGGGGTGCCTCGAGAGATCTAGAGTTATGGTTAGTGCTGCTAGCATGGTGCTAGGATCCCTTTTCATCCTTGGTTATGCATGTGCCCCACGGTTTGTAGAGGTAGGTGCAGGTGGTGACAACGCTGTCCACCCTTCCGTAATCCTCCACATTCGGGTATGGCATAGGAGTTTATACAAAAGGCCGGCGTGGCCTGGCAGACCAGGCCTATACCGGATCTCCCGATGATATCTAGGCGTAGGTGCTAAGTCCTTGCTAGCATGAACCTGATATTAGGTAGAACCTTAGTACGCTCAACGATGATGTACTTATGAGTAGCAACCCGTTAGTTAGTCTACTCTCCTACTTAGACTTACCTCTCGCCTTTTATTAGAAAGTGGAATACCTCTGTGTGTGTCACACTATCCATTATCTATCTTTATCACTTACCCCTGCATTGGATTATGGATTTGCCCTATCATTGTAATTCCATTGAGCATAAGTACAATTGTCGACCATGTCTTCCTTTGGGAAAATATAAATAACGATACCCCGGAATACTCTTGGGTGAAATGCTACAACGGGTTATCCGTGCGCTTGCGGATCCTCTTTATCATAGGAATGCCGATAGGACATCTCTAGCACTCGTTGCTAGTGGTGGGCTATCTGGTTACATTATTGCAAGACTCTTTAACCCAAACACCAGTGTGCTGTAAGGGACGCCAACAAGCATTTATGGCACCGTTACCGGGGAAGACATTGGTTAACAAAAGTATAATGATTGCTCATGGTTACACATGATAAGACTTAACCATTGCCCATGCAGGCTAACCTTGATCTGTTTTCTCTTTGATGTGAAAATAGGATAGTGTATGAGCGGTTTCAACTTGCCGCAGAACTTTGTTGATAATCCAGAGTCACTTGTGAGAAAGACCCAATCACGCGCCGACACTTCCTCACAAGGACTTGCGCAAGCGAGCCCGCATCTCCCGCACCTCAATCTCCAATTATCATGGCTGCTGAAAGGACCCTTCGTGATTACTCTGCTCCCACCGTTGCCAATGTGCCTATTGGGCCCGATGTCAACGCTGGAGAGGCAGGATTTGAAATCAAAGCCAGCCTAATCACTATGGTGCAAACTATTCCCTTTTGTGGAAAAGCAACTGACGACGCCAATACTCATCTTCAATAGTTCCTTGAGATATGCAACACATCAGCAACCTCTGGAGTCAATCAAGATGCTATCCGACTCCGATTGTTTCCCTTCTCACTCCTTGGGAAGGCGAAGCAATGGTTTTATGCCAACCGTGCTGCCATTGACACTTGGGACCGATGCTCATCAGCGTTCCTCTCTAAGTTCTTCCCGTTGGGCAAAACCAACGCCCTTCGAGGAAGAATATCAAGCTTCCAGCAATCAAGCAATGAATCCATCGCTGAGGCATGGGAAAGGCTTCAAGAATACATATCCGCCTGCCCGCATCATGGGATGGAAGAATGGCTTATTCTTCAGCACTTCTACAACGGGTTGACACCCACAACCCGTGAACATATGGATGCTGTTGCTGGAGGAGCTTTCTTCTCTAAAACTATTGGTGAAGCCAAAGATCTTATTGAGAAGATGGTTTCAAATCAAGGGTGGAGTGATGAAAGACTCCAAACACGCTCTAAAGGCGTGCACCCTGTGAAATAAGTTGATATGTTCACCGCCAAGGTTGACCAACTTCTTAAGCGTTTGGAGGATTTCAAGGACTTCGGCACTGTTCGTGCCGTTGATTCACGCATGACATGTGAAGAATGTGGAGACACTGGCCACATGGGAATCAATTGTCCTACTCATACCCAAGAAGAAGCATGCTACATGAACAACAACAATGGGTATCGTCCAAACGGTGGATAAGGTTTCAATCAATACCGTCCACAATATCAAGGAGGTAACAACTTTTCTGGTTACAACAATCAGCCTTCCTTGAGAGATCTAGTTCATGGCCAAGCTAAGATCAATGAGTCTATCAACAAGAAGCTTGCCACCAATGATAAGAGTCTCGAAGGCATCAATTCTAAGTTAGAGGGATTATCTTCTGCTTTCAAGAATCAGTTGAGCTTCAACAAAATGATAGAAACCCAAATAGCTCAACTTGCTGCTCTTGTTCCTACCTCGAGTTCTGGGCAAATCCCCGGGCAACCCGAGTCTCCCGTTGAACAAGTTAATGCTATCACTATGAGAGGAGATATGTTCTCTCGTGAAACTAACCATGTAGCGAAGAACAAGGCAGGATCATCCATCATAAGGGATTATGGACTTCTCACCATTCCTTGCAAAATTGGGGGTCAACACTTCAGCCGTGCTTTATGCGATCTTGGTGCTAGTGTGAGCATCATGCCGAGGGCAATCTTCGACAATTTGGGTTACGTGGGTCTAACTCCCACAACCATGCGGCTACAACTCGCTGATTCTAAAACTCGTCGTCCTATGGGAATTATTGAGGACGTCCCGGTGAAAATCCGAGGCTGCTTCATTCCCGTTAACTTCGTAGTGTTGGAAATGGCGGTGGACAAGGAAACTCCACTCATCTTGGGGAGACCTTTCTTAAGAGCCACTAGAGCGAACATCAATGTGATGAATGGAGAAATCCGTCTCCATCTCAACGGGAGAAGAGAAAGATTTCACTTTCAGCCCAAGACAGAGCATTGCTCCATGATCACAATCAAGTATGGCCCAAATGAACAAAATATCCGAGAAGTTGAAGTGAGACCCCGTCGGAAGGACAGCCTCATTGCCTTCATGAAGGATTATCTTGCGAAAGAGAACCTTTCATTTAGCAAGGTTGACAAGAAACCTCCTACGGAGAGGCCAGGACTATGGGCTAAGAAACTCTATCCAAAATTTGAGAAGCCCATCCCAAAGTCCGAGAAGTCCATTCCAAAATCCAACAAGCCACCTACTCCTAAGAGGAAGAAGCAAGTGTGGCAACCAAAGGCGAATCCTTCTATGCCTCCATCTCCAGAGGCGGGATCCTCGTCATCGAGCTAAACCCGATGGAGAAGTCCAAGCGCGTCAGACTTTAAATGACGTTGCCCTGGCCGTCAGGAAAACCGGCATTATCCTTTTTATTTGGTTTTCTCATTCGATTCTTTTATTTTGATTCTTTTTGAGTTTTTCCAACCATCACTTGCATTTTTGGATTTTTTTTTTCAAAACACCTTGCATATTTTTCCTCCATCACAAAGATTTATTTGGATTTTTCCACTAGCATATTTGATTTTTCCCTCACCATGCATATAAAATCAATTTCAAAAATATTTGGTTCTTCAAAATTTTCCACTCTCTTTTGTGAAAAGTTTTGGACTACCTCTGTAGCACTACAATAATTTTTTCACATATTGGAATTTCTTCCCAACATTTTCTCTTCTAGTTTTGATTTTTCCAAAAACCATTTGAATTTTTGAGGCATATCTTTATTTGGAAAACTTTCTGAGCAATATTTTTGAGGATTTTCTGGACATAGCACCCAAGGTCATGGAAAATATGGCCGTTGGGAGCTGTGGGCCAAGAGGGAGGCCCAGTGGGGCCAGGCCTGCGTCGGCTGACCCCACCTGCCAGGTCGGCCGACCAGGGGTAGCCGTTGCTGCCCCCCCTCCTTTGCTCCAACGGTCACCTGCCCTGTGCAACGTTCAAAAACGGCTGCATTGGCTTGTGTATAAATGGAAGAGGCCGGCCATTGAGCTCTCTCCCTCTCACTTTCTCATTTCCACTCCTCACACACTTCACTCTCTTGCTCTCAAGTTTTCCATTGCACTCACTTGCTTCTAGCCTCAAAATTCTGTAGAAATCTTTTTGTGTTCAGTTTGCTTTTTGGTTTGCAACTTGTGTTTTCATTCGAACAACCGACGGTTTTGCCGATTTGATTTTCACACAACCCATTGGAGTTCTCGTTCTTGTTTTTGTGCTCTCGCGTGTGCAGCAATGAAGAAGTTATTCGGGAGGTCCCGAAGCACAAGCTCAAGCTCCTCTCGACCATGCACTCGCGCGCGCACTGCCGAGCAAGCACCAAGCCCACAACAGGCAGCTGCCGAGCGAGCACCATGCCCACAACATGCAGCCGCGGAGGAAGCACAAGACAGCACCAACGTGGACCGTCTCCTCGTCGACACCGAGGAAACTCTTCGTAACCGGTCTTTTGCTCCTACGCGAGCATTTGACACGGAGCTGATGCAAAAGACAGGTATGGATGCTGAATTTGCTCGAGTATTTAAAGCAATAGGGTGGACCGAATTTGCATGCATAGGTGAGCAAGGTTCGCGCTTGCTTACAATTCATTTTTTATGCACCCTGCAAGTATCAAGTGATGGAATTGCTTTCCGTTTCTTTCGTGAAAGCTATCATTTACGTCGGAAAGATCTTAGTCATGTACTTGGCTTTAATACTCGCTGCAAGGTAGACTTAGATGAAGCGCTTTCGGGTTATTCCAAGCTCGTATTTTGGCATAGAATTTTTGGATTTTCGACTTGTGATCAACCCGGAACCAACCATATCCACCATCCTACCTTGCGCTTTTTGCCCATGTGGCTTGGCATTTCTCTATTTCCTAGAGCCAATATTAGGACTGTGCGCGAAGATGATTTGAAAATTCTTTATGCTATGGTTGAGAAAATCAAGATTGCTCCTGTTCAGTTTATGATTAAGCAGTGGTTAGAAAATTTTAGGATGACTGGAACCATTGAGTGTACCTCTTTGATTACACGTATCGCTGCAGGTGTAGGTGCTTTAGAAAATTCACTTGTTGAATATCTTGACGTACCCCGCCCTTTTATAAATGAGGATTATCTTGTTCATGGTCATACACTCAAACATGGTCCCAATAGCACCCTTGTGTTTTATTATATCGGCTATACAAACGAGTTTCGGTTACCTAACCCGGACCTCCGTTTGTATGGCTGTAATAACCTAACCATTGCCCTCCAAGAAGAGGAAATTGCACGCATGAGTACATCTTCTCGCTGGAGGACACGCAGGCCCGAATCGACCGCCGGCCCCGAAATTCCTGCACCACATCCTATGGCCTATGCGCATGGTAGTGGGCACGGTCCCGCGGGATATCAGCCCGGTGGGTACCAAACCCCGCCACCATACGAGGTCGGAGGATCGTCGGGACAAGGACCGAGGCCAGGCACATGGGAAAATGTCCCATGTCAGCGTTTGGAGGAGCTCTCCCAGTCCTCCACTTCGAGTGGGCGTCGTTCTTCTTCTACTCGTGGCCACCATTTCGAGCAGGAATTGAACAACCTCACCGAGCAAATGGGGCCACTTGAGAGCAAGACGGATGATATCCAATACACCGTCGATTAGCATGCTCTGCAGACCCAATAGTGGCAAGAACGTACCCACTCACGCTCACAAACCTCACCAACATGACAAAGCGGGGACAAGCCGATCTTTCGGCTTACTTTCGCCACATGGGCTTTGATCCTTCACAAGACTCTTGAGCAAGAGCAAGCTTGGGGGAGATGCCATATCCCCCACCAAGGTATCATGTGTCACAACTTGTATCCCTTTCTTTTCCTTTATTTGCTTGTTCTTGCATCTATATGAAAAACAAAAATTCGCAAAACTAAAAAGAACAAAAATAGTCTTTAGTTTTTAGTAGCTCTCTTTTATGCGAGTAAGACTGTCTAGTCTTCCCTATGTTGAGATGATGAATAGTTGCTCTGTTTGATCCCTTGTTTGTACCTAGTTTACAACTTAGTACTCTCCGTAGTGTTGAGATTTTTGGCTTACATGCTTACCTAGAACATGAAACTTGTGGGTAGCGTAGTACTTGATCCAAGTCTAAGTTGTTGTGAGTTATGATATGGTACAAATAGGGCTGCTATTATCTTGTCCATGACTATGACTCAACTCCGGAGTCTTTCTTTTACAAAATTCAAAAACGATAAAGTTCCTCAATGATCAAAATTCCTACCAAAGCCATATGTTGTTCATACATTGCAAACCCCTTCCACATATGCTGCTTGTCATTGCATTGAGCTTTATCAAAATTGTGTGACCCTAGTGAGATACTTGTCATACTCTCTCTTGATCAAGATCACGTACACTCTACCTCGCATGCTAAATTTCCACACTGGAAGTTAAGCAATTTTCACCACTCCATCCACCAAATAAATACTCCAGAAACCTTTGTCACCATTCTCTCTCAAAAATATCAGTGGAGACATGGCTATGCAAAAGAAAAAGAATAACCCCGCTCATACAAAAGTAGAGCAAGAGAAAAAGAAAAGGGGAAGAAAAGAAAAGAAAGAAAGAAAGAAAAGATAGCCATGTCCTCCTCATAAATTCCAAAAGAGAGAGAGAGAAAAGGGACACAAAAGGAGTACCACTTCCACCTCACCACCCACCATACATACACATGCACATCTTGATCAAGGTTGTATGACTTGCATTCTCCATGGATCCACTCTTTTGGTTTAGCAATATGTGTGATGCAAGTATGCCTTATAACATCCCTACCAAGCTCCACATACAAGCCAATAGAAGTAGGATGAAAAAGGCCACACAATGCCTTGGTGAGGAATATACACATTGAGCAATTCGAGAGTATCATTCGAGGAACTTTGTTTTTATCTTGAAAAATCTTTCAAAACCTCCGGAGAATAGAAGTCAAACTTAGGACTTGAGAATGGTGCTCTGTTATAACCGTTCTATCTCTCAACCGCCCAAGACAAGGAGAAAGTCATAAGCCCCATAAGGAGTAAGGGGAAAGGTGAGTTACCATGCCAACTTTTTCATACAAAGGAGAGTATTTTGTTGTGCGCATGGTACCTATGAGATATGAAATATGGTAGCAACTCCTGATCAACAACCTAAAGTCACACCCCTTCGCTCGGGACGAGCAAGAGGTCAGCTTGGGGGAGTTTGTTGACGGTCGTTATATCATAATTTCGACCGTCACATAGCTCAATGAATAAGGAAGAAATGGCACTCCTTACTTGCATTTTAATTATGAATAACCTATTTCCACATGTACCTCTAGTTATTAGTGTGCAGGTGGAAAAACAGGGAATATCCATATGAATCCATGCCCCAAGGTGACAATCCAACACTTCTATAAATCGACGATCACCGCGGGAATACAACTCCAAGATAAAAGGCCAAGATCAACACAAAACCCAGAATTAACTGAAGGCCAATGCACCTGGATTAGAGGCAACAAGGCCAGAGAGGAGCTACCTGCCAAAGCCCAGCCCAGGAGGGGCCAGGCCCAGGTCGGCCGACCTGCTCTGGTGGCCCCCTTGGCCCATTTTTCTATGGCGGTTTGCCACCGACCTCTGGAGGTCGGTTCCACCTGCAATTAATGCCACCGACCTATGGAACCGCCTCCAGGAACTGACTTCTAAGTCTATAAATAAAGGGGTACCCCCCTCCTAGAGAACACACACCACTTGAGGCTCATTCCCTCCTCCTCACCCTAAAGCTAGAGGTTGTCTAGGTAGAGTTAGGCTAAGTAGTGGGCTGCTCATTGCTCACAAGTCCCTTGGAGAGTTGGGTATGCTCTTGTATCCTTTTCTCCTTTTGTAAGACTTGGTATTCATTAATGGATAATCATTCATCGTTTAGTAGTTATGTGCTTATGTTGTTCATTTGTAGTCTAGTGTTCTTGTATGAGCGTTCGTCATTCGTTCATGATCATTCATCGACGAACGTTCGAGGGCATTCATCGGGTGTTCTTCGTTCGTTCGTACTCGATCATCGATTATGAATGTTCGTTCTTCATCGTTCGTCGTTCATCGCTCGTTCTTGAGCAATGAACGCCTTTGCATAGCGTAGTACTAGATTTGATCCTTGTCTAGTTTATACTAGTTTGGGTTGGTGTTTATGACTAGATATCGGGTCTATTGTCCCGCAAGCGAAGCTCTAGGTTTACCGCCCTACGGGGTGCCTCGAGGGATCTAGAGTTATGGTTAGTACTACTAGCATGGTGCTAGGATCCCTTTCCATCCTTGGTTGTGCATGTGCCCCACGGTTTGTAGAGGTAGGTGGCAGGTGGTGACAGCCCTGTCCACCCTTCCATAATCTTCTACGTTCGAGTATGGCATTGGAGTTTATACAAAAGGCCGGCGTGGCCTGGCAGACCAGGCCTATACCGGATCTTCCGATGATATCTAGGCGTAGGTGCTAAGTCCTTGCTAGCAGGAACCTGATATTAGGTAGAACCTTAGTACGCTCAACGATGATGTACTTAGGAGTAGCAACCCGTTAGTTAGTCTAGTCTCCTGCTTAGACTTACCTCTCGCCTTTTATTAGAGAGTGGAATACCTCTGTGTGTGTCACACTATCCATTATCAATCTTTATCACTTACCCCTGCATTGGATTATGGATTTGCCCTATCATTGTAATTCCATTGAGCATAAGTACAATTGTCGACCATGTCTTCCTTTTGGAAAATATAAATAACGATACCCCGGAATACTCTTGGGTGAAATGCTACAACGGTTTATCCGTGCGCTTGCGGATCCTCTTGTCGTACCCCAACCCTGGAGTACTCTGTGCATCATGTATCAGTCCCTGGATCAGTAGCTGATACGCACAGGAACACAGATATGATAATCAAAAGCATACTTCGGATAGGTAAATAAATATAGTACCTGATATACTGAGCCTTTAGGGGCGGTACGATAAGTATGCAGAATTATCCAAGTCCTTCCGTCAGATAAGGCGAAGCAATCACAAACAGACAGCGGAAAGCACGACCCAAGCCACAGGCAGACTTGAGAAGCAGAACCGAAAACCAACACGACGCCGCTTAGTACGAAGCCTTCACTTCACTAAAAACAAAAGGCGCAAACGCGTGAGTATATAAGGTACTCAGCAAACCCTAACACAAGGGGTAAATATATGCAAGGGTATAAACAAGGATGAGGCTGAGGTTTATCATATCGGCGGAAAGCCAACTTTATGAAAGGGTTGTTTTTGAAATCAAAACAGTTCGCAAACTACAGTCAAGATTGTTATCATATAGTGGGGTTGGTCGGCCCTGGGGGAGATAATGGTTCAATCCCGCCAGTTCCTCACTTTTAATGCTGGCCGAAAACCAGCGCACGGCTCCACACTGGTGTATTCCAAAAACACGCCAAGGATAACTCACACAGGAAGTCTAATCATAGTGTGGCCATTGCTTTCGCGTTGTCCAATACCGTGGAACACGGCTATCTGGATAGATTCTTAACCTCGGCCGAGGGTGCACAACTTTCCCCACAAGGTAGTCCAGTCCTCCCCGGGGTCCCAGTTTGGACTGTCCTACTAAAGGTCCCGTACCTACTTGGTACCACCACGGCATCCCCCACAGACATCACCAGGGGCTTCATAATTCAGTAAGATGGCCAGATTCATAAATGCCAGATCTCGAACACCCACCAACGAACGAGTCTTCTCCTGGGATTCCGTTGCAATCTCCTGCCTCCGGGGGGTACCGGGTGAGTACTAGTAGGGTGTGGTTCCAATCCCATGCCCATTCATGGCTTGTGGATGCGCGTATGGTGCTAGGCAAGGCGGCACAAGAACCGGTCCTTATACGACCGAACCATGCATCTTCAATAGCCAGTCCTCATGAGGAAAGGCGTCCCAGAGATAGCCTCCCACTGAGGACTACCTCGCCTGGTCCCGCCAAAACATTCCCCCACTAGGGTTGCACTTTATCACCAAACCCACCCATTTTCACATTTACACACACACCACCAAGACTCACGCATTTTAACACAAAAGCATGTGAGCAAGATTAATTAAACACATGGTGAAAGTCCTAAGCGGCAAAGCGATCCAACATATCATTAAGTAATTTAATGATGTTGGTTCCTAGGGTTAACAAGGAATCAGGATAAACAAGATCAAGGCATGGCGATCAAGCATTACTTGGGTCCTTCTAGCATTTAAATCACCTTTAAATACCATGCATGTTTATTTAAAAACAGGCACTAGATAGAATTATTTTGAAATCATAGGATCAACATGATCAAAGGGAGTTAGGGCTTGCCTGATAATCGCTTTTCTAATCTTTAAGTTCTGGGCCTTTAGTCTTTTCTGTCGAAGTTGATGCCTTCGAGTCCTTCCTTGAAGCTCGTATCTTTCGACGGGTCTTGACCTGAGATTTCTCGACGAGTACTTGGATTCTTCTGGCTCTTTCTCGATTCTCGCGTAATCTAGCGCATAAAACACTACGTATAAATAAACTACCGCAAAAGGAAACAAAGAGCAAAAAGAGCCAGATAAGATCCAATTAACTCCAACAAAACCGATAGAAAGCAAATGAAGAACAAAAGACTCAAAACACGGATGATGCATCCAGTTTTACTTTAACAAGGTTTTGTTACCTTAAAAAGGCCATTAGGGGTGATGCATCGTACTCTATGGCTTTTGGTATAATGAGAGATGCTAAACACGAAGAGAAGAGCATGAATGCATGAAGTGACGGGGACAGCGTGTGTATGTGTTCTTCGTACATTCGTGGCACTAGCCTTCATACAGGTAGTAACCTATATAAAGGTTCATGCAACACGTGTACGAAGTACAAAGTGTGTCAGCTTAGGGCTCCTATACCTTAAATCGTTAACTAATGATGACTTAGCTATTAATTACTTACTAGATTGATCAATTACTAAAACTAAACTATTATTTATTAAGTTGGTTGTCACGCGTCGGACGCATAATGATGGTACGTGTACGTGAGCATGTATGACATGAATGCATGACTGCAGATAAAACACTAAGATCAATTAAAGACAACTAGCAATTAAGATAACAACGAAACAATAACTCCAATAAGGGCCGATAAAAGAGCACATTTATAAAAGCAGATAAATGAATCAAGTGGAGTTAGACGATGGTTTGGCGGCACATAAGTTTGATTGGGAGATGGTTGATCAAAGCTGGGTTTGGAAATTGGGATTTGTGATATGGAAGGCTACAGGGTTGTAGAAGTGAAGTAACATGAAGATTCGGTAGATTCGTTGCGAAACAACAGGAAAGATTTATCGTTAGCGGGAAGATGAATGAATATGTGAGATAAGGTTGAAGTGGGGTGTGTGTTGTTAGATAGAAGGTGCTAGACAACTAGCACCACAGGATTGGTTCGATCTAGGTAAACAATGATTGCGACGTGCGAGATCGACATTGCATGATTGTCAGGAAAATGATATGATAGGTGAGAGGGTTTCAGGGCATTGATGGTGTTTGAGTCTAAGATAGTGCTCCAATAATAGTACCATGGGGTACTACGCGTTTCTACGAACGCGTGGGCAAAAGAATCGCCCAAATCAGAGCTATGGTTGAAAAGATATGAATATTTGAAGTCCTTGAGAATTATTTGTAATTACAAAGGACTCATTTGTAATTAAAGAAAGGTTTTAAGAACTTATTCGTAAGGTCAGAAAGTTCTAGGGACTAATATGTAATTATGGAAAAGTTTAGGGACCTTGGTTTAAAGAGACAGGGACTAAATTGTAATTACAGAAAAGTTTAGGTGCTTTTCTATAAAAAGTCAGGGCTTAAACATAATAACAGAAAAGCTTGAGGGCTGATCTGTAAAATGTCAGGGTCTGGGGATTTTTCTGGGATTTTAGAATTATTTTCCAATTGGAAATTATTTATTGCGTAGCGCTGACGCAATAAAGGGGGGTAAATGATTTATTTTTCAATTAGAAAAGGCTGGGAGAGGCTGACATGTGGGACTGGTTTACACAGTGCAGCAGGTCCACTGTGCTGTGGACCCGGTTCACGGGGCCGTGGACCACAGGGTGCAAAAGGGGGGTGCACGGTGCACCGCGTGCACCACGTGTGCGGCGACTCGGGTCGTCGCGGGCCCACGGTGCCGACGTGGCAGCCACATCGGACGCCGGCGTGACCCGGTCAGACGCGGCGGCGGGGACACGGGCGTGGCGGCGCGGCGCCGGAACGCACGCCGAAGGCGGCTGCGGTGGCCAGAACAAGGTGCGGAGGGCGGCTGCGGGCTCTACGCACGACGGCGGACCTTAGGGTGCTTGACGTCGGCGAGGGCAGAAGCCAGGGCGGCGGCGCGAGCTCGCCGGAACTTGGCGGCGCGCCAGAGTGCGCGGGGAAAAAGGTGCGCGCGCGAGCGGGGTTTTAAGCGGGTGCGGACGTGCGTGCGTACGCATAGAGGCTGTGGGTGGCCTTGGCGTGGCGCGGTGAGGGCCGGAGGGTGGCCGTCGCCGGAGAAGAAGGTGGCGGAGCGGCTGCGCGCGGTGCGCGAGAGCTTCGGGGCGTGCGGAGGGAGAAGAGAGGGGTGCGAAGGGGAAGAGGCGTGCGCAGAGGAGCTCACCGTGTACTCGGTTGAGCCGGAGGAGAGGGGAGGGCGGCCGACGCCGATGGCGGGGTCGCCGGAACCCTAGGATTCTCGCGCGGGGGCGTTGTGCGGCTCGGCTGCTCAGGATGACGGCGTGCCGAGGAGGAGCACGACGCGGGGGAGCTCAAGGGCGAGGAAGGGAGGAGGGGAAGTGCTTCTGCGGCAACTGGAGAGTTCGCTGAGGAGCTCGTCGGAGTGAGGAGAGAGAGAGGGGAAGATGAGGAGCTCGCAGTGTGGGAGAGAAGGAGCTCGGCTTCTTAAATGGAGGAGGAGTCGTTGCGGCCAAGGAACGGGAAACGTGGGCGCTACGGCGATGACCGACAGAGAGGGATGGCGGCGGTGCTATGGCTGACGTCGGCGGCGGTATGGGCGGCGCGGTTTCTCCGGTGGCGACGGGACGTGACGGAGGAAGCCGATGACAGGCGGGGTCCGCACGGCAGCGACTCAGTGAGGGAGAAGGAAGGTGGGTTGGGCGAGCTGGACCGGAAGAGAGGGCGCGGCCCACTGGCGATGTTGGAAAGGAAGAGAAGCGGGCTGGACTGGTTGAGATTCGGCCCAAAACGAAAAAGAAAAGGAAAAAGGGGTTCACGTTTTTCTGGAATTTGAATTTGAAGAGTTTTCAAATTCAAACAAAAACAAAGGTTGATCAAACACTTAAAATAGAGCCAATAAAATCCAAAAATGCATATGGTGAAGTTTAATGCAAGTTTAAAATTCAAAAATTTAAAAATCAACTTGGGATTTAATTCTACTTTGATTTTATTTGTTGTAAATTCAAAAGCTTTAATTTTTTAGTATATTTTTAAATGAGGGAAAACACTTGAGCACAAGTTTTAAATATTTAGAAATTTTCAAATTCAAACGAGCTTTTGATTTATTTAGTGAATTTTAGTTTGAAAATTCATTTCAAGGTAATAGGTTGGACAAAAATTTTAATTTGGAGTGATTTTTATTCCTTTTTATTTTTTCTTTTCTCCTTTTCTTTTTGGCTCCAAAAGTAGGGGTGTTACACCTCTTTATCATGGGAATGCCGATAGGACATCTGTAGCACTCGTTGCTAGTGGTGGGCTATCTGGTTACATTATTGCAAGACTCTTTAACCCAAACACCGGTGTGCCGTAAGGGACGCCAACATCTACCAGTCATAAAGACAATAATTATGTTAACAAGAATATTCCAAGTTAAGGGATAAACGAATACTCCCTCCAATTCCAAATAAAACCCCATTACCTTTTCCTCAAATGAGCAAAAAATAATTCCACCTATTGCTTTTACTCGAGGGCACCAAATAAATCTACTAACTACTCTAATGCATCTGTTACAGTTTCCCCCGGTGTCTACCATACTAATATCAATATGCATCTTAATCAATGCAATATACATGTCATTTATTCGATCACAGGAATAACTTATTTTCTTAACTCCCATGTATCATATTTTCGGGATGAGAAGGAGTATCAAGTTAGTTGGAGAAAAAGATCCAAATCGATGTAACGGTGCAGATACATAGATATGTGTCGGGGATGTTGGAACTGTATGAAAATTACTATTTTGACAAATACCAATATGTTCTATAAGTAAAAATATCTATTTTTTTTATAAAAACATGACACTACTGGTAACGGGAATATCACTGCAGGCTGACATTTAATCTGACAGTTTCGATAGTTTGAATTTCTGTAAGTATTATTAATTCAATTCCCCTAATGGTTTTTGACACACAGGAATGATATTCCATTTTGCAATAAGAGCTTGGCTACCCAATCTGGGCGTAGAGACGTGGGAACATGAAATAGTAGATAGGGATGGAACTTGTGGAAGCAAATCGTACATCTTATAAAGCTAAAACATTAAGGGCTGTTTGGGTGCTGTACTTTTTCAAAACAAAAGTTTTGAAAAACCATAGTTTTAAAAGCTAGTGGTTTAGCAAAAAGAGCTCAGGAGTGGAGTTTTTAGACTCAAAAATGGTTGCACTTTTAGCAATATACCATGGCTTTTAAAACTGCAAAAGTGTTTGCATCCAAACACCTTGATACTTCTCAAAACCAAAGTATTTTGCTAAATTGTAGTATTCTTACAGAACTCCAAAAACACTTGGTATCCAAACAGGGCCTACGGCTGAAACCTAAACAAAATGAAAACTTTCTAAATATCAGAAATGGAATGTCGGTATCTAGAATGGATATGGAACGATTACACAATTAGCTCCAAGCATTGAACTAGAATATTTGACTTACGAGACCATCTCTTTCATGAAACCGCCCATCAATTGACTATGCAGGAATACAAACCGGTCAATTATAAATTTGAATGTAAAGCAACACAAGGTCGGTCTCACAAATACCCCAGCTGCTACCGCCAATAGATACTCGCATGGAGGGATGAGTTGCAAAATTTCTAAATGTCATTATGTTTTGATCTGGACCACTACTTGCAAACTACTAGAGTCGACACAACTTGTAGTTAGAATTCATCGGTCCATCATGATTTAAGATTTTGATAGCAATCTAATACTAAGTGTGCACATCTTTTCGTCAATACTACTGATTGAGAAACAATCATTAATGCAGTGCGTGAGCTGGGTTCGTCGTGAGACAGTTCGGTCCAGGTTATTGTTGCTTGATCTTGTCCATTACTTGCCAACTACCGCATTACAACAGTTCAACATACAGGAGTCACACGCTCCAACCTCTATCCTCAATCGTCCCATGACTGAGACTTATTTTAATAGTCATCAGAATCGGTTGCGAATGGTTGTGACATTGGGACCCGATTCTGTTAATATCTTTTAAAGTGATATTTAGAGTCACACTTTGAACATCCAATATTCACATATAATAGACAGTAGATAAATAATGTTATCACATTATTACATCCATGTCACATAAGCACGAACATAGTATAAAAGATATAGTTCATCATTATACTATGCAGTTTTCTTGTACTTTAATCTCTATTACATTATATTTTTGAATGGTGTTTTAAAATATAGTTCCTCCTCTAACGGGCTTAGCCGGTGGCTTCGTTTCAGTATGCTCTGCTCTGTCAACACCAAGGCTTTTTATCTGCACAAATTAAAGCATCGATGAGAAAACAATGCTGGGTCTTAAACAAAAGGCAATGCATTTCCATAGATAATCAAGCTTCAGTTATTATTTGAAGAGAAATGCTTAATTATTAGCTTAATGCTTACCTTCAGAGACCCACACAAGCATTCAAGATAATTGCATAGTATAATGATGAACTATATCTTTTATACTATGTTCGCGCTTATGTGACATGAACGTAATAATGTGATAACATTATTTATCTACTGTCTATTATATGTGAATATTGGATGTTCAAAGTGTGACTCTAAATATCACTTTAAAAGATATTAGCAGAATCGGGTCCCAATGTCACAACCATTCGCAAGCTATTCTGATGACTATTAAAATAAATTCCAGTCATGGAACTATTGAGGATAGAGGTTGGAGCGTGTGACTCCTGTATGTTGAACTGTTGTAATGCGGTAGTGGCAAGTAATGGTCAAGATCAAGCAACAATAACCTTAGTATTGACGAAAAGATGTGCACACTTAGTATTAGATCGCTATCAAAATCTTAAATCATGATGGATCGATGAATTCTAACTAACAAGTTGTGTCGACTCTAGTAGTTTGCAAGTAGTGGTCCAGATCAAAACATAATGACATTTAGAAATTTTGCAACTAATCCCTCCATGCGAGTATCTATTGCCAGTAGCAGCTGGGGTATTTCTGAGACCGACATTGTGTTGCTTTACATTCAAATTTATAATTGACCGGTTTGTATTCCTGCATAGTCAATTGATGGGCGGTTTCATGAAAGAGATGGTCTCGTAAGTCAAATATTCTAGTTCAATGCTTGGAGCTAATTGTGTAATCGTTCCATTTCCATTCTAGATACCGACGTTCCATTTCTGATATTTAGAAAGTTTTCATTTTGTTTAGGTTTCAGCCGTAGGCCCTGTTTGGATACCAAGTGTTTTTGGAGTTCTGTAAGAATACTACAATTTAGCAAAATACTTTGGTTTTGAGTAGGTATCAAGGTGTTTGGATGCAAACACTTTTGCAGTTTTAAAAGCCATGGTATATTGCTAAAAGTGCAACCATTTTTTAGTCTAAAAACTCCACTCCTGAGCTCTTTTTGCTAAACCACTGGCTTTTAAAACTATGGTTTTTCAAAACCTTTGTTTGAAAAAGTACAGCACCCAAACAGCCCTTAATGTTTTAGCTTTATAAGATGTACGATTTGCTTCCACAAGTTCCATCTCTACCTACTATTTCATGTTCCCACGTCTCTACGCCCAGATTGGGTAGCCAAGCTCTTATTGCAAAATGGAATATCATTCCTGTGTGTCAAAAACCATTAGGGGAATTGAATTAATATTACTTACAGAAATTCAAACAATCAAACTGTCAGACTAAATGTCAGCCTGCAGTGATATTCCCGTTTCCAGTAGTGTCATGTTTTTATAAAAAATAGTTATTTTTACTTATAGAACATATTGGTATTTGTCAAAATAGTAATTTTCATACAGTTCCAACATCCCCGACACATATCTATGCATCTGCACCGTTACATCAATTTGGATATTTTTCTCCAACTAACTTGATACTCCTTCTCATCCCCAATAGATGATACATGGAAGTTAAGAAAATAAGTTATTCCTGTGATCGAATAAATGACATGTATTTTGCATTGATTAAGATGCATATTGATATTAGTATGGTAGACACCGGGGGAAACTGTAACAGACGCATTAGAGTAGTTAGTAGACTTATTTGGTGCCTTCGAGTAAAAGCAATAGGTGGAATTATTTTTTGTTCATTTGAGGAAAAGGTAATGGGGTTTTATTTGGAATTGGAGGGAGTATTCGTTTATCCCTTAACTTGGAATATTCTTGTTAACATAATTATTGTCTTTATGACTGGTAGACATGCATAAATTTGTGGCAAAGATTTATTGTAAAACGTTGCAAGAGACTTTATATATTGGCACAGTTTTTTGGCTGTGGCAATAGCTCTCTTATATTGCAACCGATGTTTTGGATATGGCGACACTAACATGTTGTGGCAATGGCAAAGACGTACTCAAGTCAAAAAAAAAAAAAAAAGACGCAAAGACGTATTGCCACCGTAAAATAATCGTGGCAGTAACATTGATGTATCGCGACGAAAAGATGACTGCTACAGCCATTTCAAATGGTTGCAATACATGGCAACCTCTTGCAACGAGAGGTACACATATAGCCACATTTGGAATTCATGGCAATAGAATGAATCTTTTGCCACAAAATTATAAATGGTTGCAATATATCTAATCTATTGCTACAGTTTACAGATTGTTGGAATATGCTTCGTAGCAAAAGCCAAATTTCCTTGTGGTGATGATCCGGACACTAATGAAATATAGTTGAAGCAATGTTTTCTCATTTTTATGTTCCTTTGCAGGCTTGGAAAAAATTATCCTGGCTTTTTCCTACATAGTTTTTGTTGCGCCCTTTACCGTTCTATCATGTATAAAAGGCCTTGATAGGCGTTAGGGCAGGGCCAAGCACCACAAGACAAGCTATTATTTGCTCTGAAAGAAGCTAACTTGAAACATGACGCTCAAACTCTTGGCCGAGGTGAGCCCTCAGGACTTGCTCGTCGCCCTTGCCGAGGTCCAAGGCCATCTGCTGGGTTACGTGAAGTCCATGGCGCTCAAGTGCGCCGTGGACCTTGGCATCCCTGAAGCCATGCACCGCCGGGGCGGCTCTGCCACCCTCACAGTTATCGCGGCCGATGCTGCGGTACATCCGGCCAAGCTCGCCGACCTCCGGCGCCTCATGGAGCTGCTCACCGCTACGGGCATGTTCACTGTCACCGACCGGGAAGGCAGTGGCGCCAACGACTCCGGTGCCGTCGTGTATAAGCTAACGACGGCGTGCCGCTTCCTGGTAGGGTCGCTCAACCTCTCTCCTATGGTGCCGTTCTTGGTGAGCCCTCCCGTTGTGTCCTCCTTCTTCAGCTTGGGTGACTGGCTCAAGAGCGAACCGGCGGCCGCCGGGTCTGTGTTTGAGCTGGCACATGGCTGCTCACAGTGGGAGATGGCGAACTCGGATGCCACGCTGAACAGAATAATTAACGACTCCATGGTCGCTGATAGCAAGCTCTTCCTTGAAGTCATTATTATGGACAAGGGCCGTATCTTCCGTGGCCTCAGCTCGCTGGTTGACGTGGGCGGTGGCCATGGCGCAGCCACACAGGTCATCGCGGCCGCATTCCCACGCATCAAGTGCACCGTGCTAGACCTTCCTCATGTCATCGGCCAGGACGTCACTGGCGATGGCAAAGTGCGTTTCGTCGCTGGCAACATGTTTGAGTCCATTCCACCTGCAACTGCCGTCTTACTCAAGGTATTGAAATAACATCATTAAATGCATACTTTAGCAAAAAAATTAAATGCATACTTATGATGTCGTCATTTAATTGGATCGTCAAGACTAACTATTATCCAAAATTAATGCATCATTACTCTCTATTCTGACATAGTTATACTATAACAAAAGTTTATACTGTGACTTGTAAAATAATACAAAATGACCATCTGTGCCCCCCCCCCCCCCCCCCCACCCCACATCCATTGTTGTCATACAGTTGTCTATAACTTCTGTTGCATTATTAAATACATGGAGTACATACGATGAAACTGTATAACTACCTTTCAGTTCCCTGGATGGAGAAATGGTGTGCAATGGGCAGAATGATATCACAAAACAACGAGAAATAATCTAAAACAATTTCAATATATGTTAATGTATGTATAACACGATTTAAAAATAATGAAATGCTTGTTAGTGGAAACAAATGGTAATTCACAATTGGCTATGGCATCTCATGGCCGGGAACAATTTCTGAGTGTGCCCGTGTGGAGATATGAAGGCATGACTTCATCACTTTCCAAGATCCACGAATTTACACATGCAAAAGTTCTTTCAGTGATTTTTTTTTTGGGGGATAGTAGCCATGTACACGTCTGTATGATGATGTGTACATGTGTATTCTCCTTGTAATTAAAAACAAAAATATGATATTTGAGATTGTCAAATTGCGTAAGTGGCTTAATAATATGAGATAGGTTCCGTGTTTAGGACAGAGGCAGTGGCAGATCCAGAGCCGGGGGGGGGGGGGGGGGGGGGGGGGGGGGGGGGGGTGCCAGCCGGGAGGTCTGGTCCATCTGTCTTCCTTTGCGTATTGTTGTACAGGCTTCCACAGGATCCACCTTTTGAACACAGTAAACTCTTATGGACTCTGTTTCTTCTTAACCCAAGGGCCACCCTCCTGCCATCCCACACCGAAAGCAAGGAAAAAACACATGTATAAGAAGGCTAGACACCAGCTGCCTGATGATCAAATTTTATCTTTATGCAACCAAGTTTCTAAATTTAGTTTCACTACTTCAGGCCCTCAAATAATCAAATATGTTTATTTTATTTAGCAATTCCATTTATGTGTGTAGGTAGCTCCTCTAGATTTTTTATCCCAAGAAATTATCTTGAGATTTATGTTCCAAAAAAAACATAATCAAACACTATTATTTCAAACTTCTAAATTATTTAGACCTAATTTTATAAACCACCCCATATGTCACTTGGAGTTTGAGATTCCCACTCATAACTGTATTTGTTGCAAATACCCGCCAATCTGCTACATTTTGTTGCAAAATCCACCCCAGTGTCTCAAAATCTCAATGACCAATCGGGTAGTTTTTTTTGCAACAAAACATAGTAGGTGGGTAGTTATTTGCAACAAAATGTCTTATACTGGGAATCTCAAGCTCTCAATGACATATGGGGTGGTCTATCCAACTATCCCAATATTTAAGACTATGATAAAAAGTCACATGGCCCACATATTGATATCTTTCCTTGTGCTCTGGCATTTCCCAGATTAGCATAATTGGAGTTTTTAAGCCTTGAAAACACCCTTAGCATAATACGTTGACTTAAGTCAATGTTGATGCAGAATAAATATTTTGGAAGAATATAATCTTTAATATGTAGGGAACAATAGGGCGACAATACCTAAAATGTATGGGGTTGAACTGAATGTAACTGAAATATTGGATGGCTCGAACCATGTGTGAATCAGATGTGTCAGGTTTTAATATATATGCCACAACTTTTATACATTTCAAATTGAACGAATTTCACTTTTGGAGCGTGATTGAATGCATGCTTAAATAGTCTTCAGGCTTTTCTTCATCATTTATTTAATTGTTTCTTTTCTCTCTCATCATAGTTTGTTTATTTCCTCTATTCTAGAACATTTTGCATGATTGGGGTGATGAAGATTGTATCAAGATACTTCAACGTTGTAAGGAAGCAATCCCTGCTAGAAATGCTGGAGGAAAAGTGATAATTATAGACCTGGTGATAGGGTCAAACCAGGGAAATAGAAAAATCAGCGAGATGGAAGCCACACAGAATATGTTCATGATGTATATCAATGGGATGGAACGAGGGGAAAATGAGTGGAAAATGATCTTTTCCAAAGCTGGATTTAGTGACGACTACAATATCTTGCCGGTATTGGGCCCTTTTTCGGTTATTGAGATCTACCCAAAATGATCGGAGTGTAAGTGCTATAGTGGACAATGATATACACGTACCTCAGATGTTCCATCATATGTGGTATGAACTCTATGTGCTGTCAATAAAGAGGGCTAGTGTGTAAAACCCTCTGTTGTTTTGTTGTTATTATCTCAATCGTGTGAAAGTTCAGATTTATGTATGAGCTCACTGAGCATTGTTGTTCCTCAACAATCTTTTCTTTTATGTATGAGCTTACTGAGCATTATTGTTTCTGAACAATGTTGAATTCATTGATATAAGGTATCTGGCGTGAAGTCCGTCCATCAATGGTTACAAGATGTGGCAGATCACAGATTACACATAATGGGCTACAAAAAACTGAAAGAACAATACCAACAACCATAAATCACAGGCTCAAGACAACAGTTGGCATTCACCAACTTTAATTACCACCACCATGTGAAGCCACTTCGATTCTGAACAAACTAGTAAAGCTAGTCAACTGGTTCTTCTGCATGGAATGTTTCAGAATGTCTTATGTTATACTGGCTGTTATATACTTTTTTGAAACATTTATCGAGGTTATAATTAAGGAGATAATCAGAATAATGCAATATCTCACTTTACCTAAGCTAAAAGCTCACTCTTTGGTTCAGCTCGTATGGTTACATCATTTGATAATATAGGGAGAAAATTAAAATAAATACACATCATATATACGAATGCTAAATCAAGAATTTGTTATGCCTACATTGTTGTAACACACAAGCATGTTAGTAGTTTGTAGTAGTTGCACTTCTACAGAACGCCTCAAGGGTGACGAACGCCAAGCTTTACTTGGTCGGATATACCAACTGACACCTAATAAGCGTCTGCGATTAAACTTAGAAAGAAGTCGGTTTGACATCCGATAGAAGTAATGACTGAAAAAAGATTAACCCAATCCGACTCAACTGCTATTTCCATCGTCTGACTTAAGGATACAATAGAGATATACCCAAACTTCTGAAGGAACTTCTGGAACCTGAGAGAGCTCTGACTCTACTCTAACTTCTAAACTAACAATACTTCTGCATTACTACCTCCTTTCTTAAATTGAGGTCGCCGTTGATTTTTTCAGTTACGTTTAACAGTTCGTCTTATTCCAAATATTAATTCAAATTTGCAAGCTTGTAAGTTATGCTTAAATTTTCTTTAGTGATAAAACAAACCATGACAAAATATATGATAATTTTTAATTTTTTTGAATAAGACGAATGGTCAAATGTAACTCAAAAAGTCAACGACGACATTAATTTAAGAACGGATGGAGTACTAACTAAACGAATAATAAAAAGACTTCTTGAATGAGGTGCACTGACCTCTGCCGCTGAGATCCTCTATTTATAGTCACCATTGAGCAGGGGGATTAAAAAGAGGAGCTAGGAGGCGGTTGGAGCAGATTGGCGGCCAAGCTAGGTCGGCCGGCCGACCGTTCCCTGCGGCAGTTCACCACTGTCTTTTCCCTCAACGCTCCATATCTTGTCCTGTTGGCGGTGGTCATGGCGCTTAAATTCTGGGGGCAGCAGAATATATTGGAGTAAGGGCAAAGTTATGGCCCACAAACCATTTTGGAATGTCGGTGTCAAAATAAAGAGTCGATTTTTGTTTGTATGTGGAGAGGCTCTATGCAGCCCACTAGGGAAAGGGCAAGGCCTTTGGAGGCCAACGTAGGCCTTCCGAGTGGGGTGGTCGGCAGATCATATTTTTCTTCAGAATAGGCATATATATTTCCTATATTATTTACTCATGCATCCAAAATCCACCAAAACTTGTGTATCTTTGTTAGTTTAAATTAATATGCATAGGTGATTATCTTTTAACTGCTGGTATGCTGAGGTCATTTTATGATTTATCGACTGTCAACAGTGAGAAACCCCATTGGTTGGCCGACCTTGGGAGGGGGGTGGCGGGGAGTTGGTCCACTTAGAGGGTTCGCCCACTATGCCACCTTTGCTCAGGCCCTCCAGAATATTCCTCATTCGATGCTGGTGGGTCTCGGATGATTTTAGGGAGTCTATTTCTCTTTAATTTATTGGGAATTTTTGGAAAAGCTTTTCTCCATATTTTCTTGTTATTTCCCCTCTTCTATGCGCTTAATGCACCTGCATACATAAATTCACTAGAGCTAGTGAAAATGATTAGATAAAGAGCTTACTTCTAGAGCCGTCAACATTGTGCTTCACCATGAATAGAAATGGCCTGCTTCACCATGAAAGGAAAATAATAGCTGCAAATATGGATGTCTTCAGGAACCTTGATTTTTCGGGGACCCCAAACGGAGATAATAGTGATATGGTATTATTTTTTCTTTGTGTAGTGTAACTCCTGTGAACCATAAATTATGCAATTTGTTCTACTTGGACATATTCTTCTTCCTTTTTGCCTATTGAGGTCTCACAAATTCCTAAGGGAAGAGGGCAGAAGCGAGCCATGCAGGATGGCACCATTCTGGTTACAAGGGGGAGTGATTTGAAGAGAGTGTTGGAATAATTAGCTTTACTCCATTGAAGAATGTCAAGAAACACAAGAGGACTGGAGACAAGTTTCTTATTTGTGCTAGCCAAATATTTTTTACTCTATTGCGGAGAACAACTTAATAAGAACTAGACAACACCACTAGAGAGAAGGGCACACTAAGAGTCAGAAAGATCTGGATAGGAAAAATAGAGGACTACATTTTCGAAGGAAATGAATGACCAGAAGTACTGAAGGAAAGGAAGCATATACGAGTCATTCCTCACGAGAAATAAAACAAGGACCACACCTTTTTGACTACATCCACAAAGTTGATGTAAGTATATCAACAAATGTCAATTGTAAAGTGAAAATATATTTGATTTGTCGTACCAAAGTTCTATGTATGATTTGTGTTGTTTGTTCCATATATTTTTTGCTCCTTACTAGAGCAAATTTTCTATGTACACCAAAGCAAGATAATGAGAGCTACGTGCAATGACGTGCCGATATAAAGGATCGACGTTAGTTGAGATATAAGCCAAAGAAAAAGTACTTTGATGGCATAACAATGAATGAAGTACTGACCACATCACCTGTATCATCTATGAATGTTGAGCAATGGGGAGAACCGCTGAAGATGTGGTCAAGCAAAAAGCCCAAGGTATGACAAAACTACAAATTACCTTGTTCCTCTTGTCCCATTTTGCAAAGAGTCAAAGACTAGCTTTTCAATCATCCTAGTGTGAATATAACAGTTTCAGGTTATCATCTGATTTCAGTGTATACATATAAGCTCCCAGTGCTACATTGCACGGGGTGGGCTTGCATTGGTTCAAGGGTATTGAAATGAATACCCGTTATTTTTGACAAAAACTTTTATATAAACAATATATTTTATGTATATGCATGAAAAAACATTAAACACTTAAACATGCTCAATGTAAACAAAAAGAAGCCCACCTATTTTGATATGTTGATTATTTAGTACCTTTTTGCAGGGTTCTGGATTATTAAAAAAATAGCTTTTGCTCCGAATTATCTAGCAAAACAACTTATTTGACTTATTTTGAATTATTTGGCTTATCCAGTCAAGCTGTTGAGCAAAACAGCTTATCCAAATAGCTTATTGGGATAGAGCCACAAAAAAACTACTTTTAACGGCTTGGACGAAACAACTTATCCCAGTACTATAAAACAAAAAACGGCTTACTGCAGCTTATTGTCATAGTTTGGTTTGCCCATTTTATGCTTGGAAAGCATACTTATGGCTTATGTGGCCATAAATCAAAGGAAAAGCACTATCATAAACCGTTAAATAGTGTCTAAGGGGACCTCAATTCTATGACAATCCATATTTAGGTTATAAAAAAATTTGAATACACATACTTCAAATCCTGGGCCCACCCTGCACACGCTCATGCCTTGGTAAGGAACTAATCAATCGACATATGGGATTACTACTTATCAAACCGTGATTAGATACTACTTTCCAGATAATTTCAGCAAGATAAATTTAAGGATAAAGACCCCTACCCCTTTTGGAACTATTTAGGGAGTTAAATTCATCATAGAAAATTCATTCTGTTAGTGAGCTAGTGTACAAAGCTATTGTAAGTTCTTGTTTTCTTTTGATGTACAAAGGAAAATCTGTGAACAAAATGGACCATTGACCTGTCACAGATCTTTTGCTAGGATCGAACAATATAAAACATAATGAAGACCCCACTACGTTGTAAGCGAAGATGGATGAACTTGTACAATAGGGAGAGGAGCATTCATCTTGTAGTTCTGCTATTTGTCAAGTTGTTCGGTCAGGTATATTTCTTCACGGTGTGGGCCTTGAGCCAAAGAAAAAAAAAACAGAGCTTTCATTTCTTCTCAGTTCAAAGCTGTGATGTATGAACTTCACTACGAGAAAGCCAAAGGTAAACAACCTCAGCAAAGGATCGAACAGCAGATGCGAGATGAATGACTTAAGGAAGAAAGGATGACAAGAAAGAGAGGCATACCAATCCCAGCTTGAGTTTTTCAGAATAAAACAACATGAACGACAATGATGATTGGATCTATGAGCAAATATGCAGAAGGCTCATGTGAGGAATATCTGGCACATCCTATATCTCTATTTGTTTCTAATCTGTAATTGGTTTGGGTGTGATTACTGAATTGCGTTTTGTGTTCGTGGAGGAATTTTGTAATGTGACATCATTTAATAATCTGCAAGCTAAAATATAGTGAACTATACCATCATTTATGTATTGCCCTTGCTAAATTTTAGCATGTCTGTATGAGAGTATATTTAGTTTATGTCATGTATATTTATGTAATTTATGTATTTAATAATAGATATAAAGTTGGAATTTTTTTGTAATGATCCAAGAATGAACAAAAGCTGGGCCAAGTGATAAAACAAATATGGGCTTGGCCTAACAGCCCAACACAAAGTCAGAATGCCTAATATATTTTGTGATGAATTAAATTGACCTCAAATGGGCCAAGATCAACACGAAGAAGGCCCACAAACAATCATTTTCAGGCTGTATGACAATTTGCGACAAATCATATATGTATCACAAACAGACCGGACCCATGAAGCGAAAGGCCCACGATTTACCTTTTGTGCACCATAAGATGATTTATGATAAACCAAAAATGGACCAGACCACACAAAAAATGAACTGGATGACGATTCTTCTATGGGACTATTGCGTTTTTACCCCTGCTTTAAAGTCCAATTGTGATTTTGCCCCTATTTTTTGAACTTTATGATTCTACCCCTCTTTTTCTAAACCGAAGCTTACGTTTAGCCCTGGTTTTGCAATCCGTCAGCCCAGCCCGAAAGTATGCATTAAAAAAATGGAAAATCGTTTCGGAAAATGGCAAAGGACACAAGTAACCCTGCCTCTCTTTTTCCTCTCCCGTCGCTCTGTCTCTCCCGACTCTGTTCTCCCGTCTCCCTCACGTCTTCTCTCCCTGGACCCTAACCGTAGACGCGCCCATGGAGGAGGGGCCTTAGCTAGGCACGGCCAGGAGGATCGGAGGAGGCCGCGGGGCTGGTTTGAGGGGCCGCATGACATGCTTGGAGGAGGGGCGGCGCAGCCAGGCACGCTCGGGAGGAGCTGCTGTGGCAAGGCGCGGTCAGATTTCTTTGGGGAATTTGCTGCTAGGACATCTGAGAACATGTCTTGGTCATGGATTGATTGATTACTCTCTCGAGCACTTTTTAACTTCGGTTTCCCCGAAATTTCCCCATTTGCTTAGGGTTCCATAAATTTCTGGAATTGGTATGAAAAGCTTAAACTTTCTTGGGGCTTTCACTTGGATTGGGTCAGGCATGATGTTGTGAAGTTGTGGTTAAAGTTTCATGATCTCTGGTCTCGATTTGGTTGGTTTTCGAGCTGGATTTCATTGGCGAATTGCAGTTGTTCTTCAGCTCATGGAGTTCTACGTGCTCTCTGTTTTGTGAATTATCGCAGGCCTGCAAGTCCACTCGAGTTGCTAGCTGCTTGTGAGATAGCTTCGCAAGAAACAAGTTTCTGTATGCAGGTCCGAAGACACGGCAACTAGCTCCATAAGCTAGAGCTTCAATCTGACGTTGAGCAATGAGCAAGCACGAAGGGTATTTTAGTCTTTTTACACTAGATTTAACACCGTTAAGTGCTTCTAACAGATCAGGGGTAAGTCGAGCATTCGTTTTGAAAAAGCAAGGGTAAAATCGCAAAGTCTAAAAAGCAGAGGTAAAATCACAATTGAGCTCCAAAATAGGGGTAGAAACGCAATAGCCCCTTCTTCTATTAATCATGATTGACTAACTGAAAAATAAATGTCTAGAAAGCTTAAAAGTACAACTTCGTTCTTAAATATATGACACCATATATTTTTCTATTACTCATTTCAATTGATATCTAGGTAAATAATTAAACATTTTAGTCAAACTTAATTAAAATGATTTTTGTGATATATCAAATGATACTGATTTCATTTTAGGTAACTAATTACTTACATTTAAGTGTGTTGTAACAAAAGTTTAAAGAAAAAGAAGAGAGAGTATATTTGGTGATTGATCAAATTAAATATATTGATTGGTCATATATTTAAAAACAAAGGGAGTAACAGATTTATCGATACAACAATAAATAAAGCCAGCAAATGGACATTTATTTTTATATATATATCAGGAAGTCGAAATTACTCGCTACAATTGTTGAAATCACGTACACACTGCCCACGCAAATATTTGGAGGCATCATTCCAATAACGTGCCGTAAATACATACTAGTAATCCTTCGGAAACACCAACAATTTCAAAGTATACAAATTATTATGTTTTCTGGAGGACAATTTGATTTGACTCCCCCAGGTTAATCCCGGACGTCACTTCTCCGGCATCATGACCTTGATTTACAAGAGCAAACCGGAAGGCGAGAAAGGCTAAGCTCTAACATATGAACTTCACTGCGAGAAAGGTGAAAGTGAACAAACTCAAGAAATAATTGAACAGCAGATGCGATGATGATTTAAGGAAGAAACAACAAGAAGCCAGAGGTGCATACCGCACTTTACAAGCCCAACTTTAGTTTTTGAGGAAGGAATTAAGACCAAAAAAAAATGATGATTGCATCAGAGTATATATGTGGAAGGCTCAGGTGATGAATGTCAGGTGCACGTGCATCCAATATCTCTAACGTCTAAATGTTGATCTTCGTTTCTAATCTGTCATTCGTTTGGTTATTAATACTGAATTGTGTGCTGTGTTCTTGGAGGCATCATTTTGTAATGTGACATCATTTCATGATCTGCAATCCCTGCAGCTGCTGAACTTTGGCATGTTTGTATGAGAGTAAATTTGGTTTATGTCATGTATATTTAACTCATTTATGTATTTAATAATAGATATAAATTTAGAATTTGTTTGTAATGATCCAAGAATGGACAAAAACTAGGCCGCATGATAAAACAAATATGGGCTTGGCCTAACAGCCCAGCACAAAATCAGAAGGTGTATTATGATTAATTCGTGATGAATTAATTGGATATCAAATGGGTCAAGATCAATATGAAAAGGTCCTATGAAGGGCCATTCTTGAGCTGGATGACGATTTATGACGAATCATACATAGATCACAAACAAACCGTGCCCATGAAACGAAAGGCCTACGATTGGCCTTTTGTGCACCAAAAGATGATTTGTGATGAACCAGACCAAAATGGACCTGACGGCCAAACAAAAAATGAGCTAGATGACGATTCTTCTACTAGTCACGATTGACTAACCGAAAAAGAAATGTCTAGAAAGCTTAAAATAACACCTTCATTTTCAAATATATGACCCCATTTATTTTTTCTATTAGGGCCCGTTTGGATCCTTGGAAATGAAACTCTTTCCAGGAATCACATTCACATATTTGAATTTGGTAGAATTGAATCATCCAGAAATTGATTATTTTCCATCATTCTTGTTTGGGTGTACTCAGAATTAGATTCCAGGAATCAAAATACAGATCATGTTTGGCTGTGTGGAATCTTTGGACATAGAATCAGCATGATACCTCATTCTACAAAGCTGCAGTAAACACAAAATTTAAAAAATGGATCACAGACAATAAACATTTTGAACTCTACATATCAGTAGCCGAGATTCACATACTTAGAACAGGACAAATCATGCATTCTCAACTCTCAAATGTGGTACATATAACATACCATGGCATAAAGCCATCGCTAACACACATGGTCCCAATATTCAAGCTTACTGCTTACATAGTAATATATTAGTATCCCACTCCATATATAGAACACACATTGTCCAGCTTATTAATATACCAGAGAGCATAGCATACTCCATACATAGACATACAGTAAGTTTGCGAGTAGCCTAGAAAATGAGGAATAACAACGTTGAATCCTTTGGTAAATGAGAAATGTTCAAGATCTAGTGAAATGGAGCCTGCCAGTACCCCATCAGTCCCATGCACACTTGACGACTTCATGCCTATAGCCTTTCGCTTTTTTTGTTTTCTGCAAGATAAGAAAAAAAATAATAGGACATGAGCACATAGATTGCTGGCCACTAAAAACAGGGCAATATCAGTTGGTGGCTATCAAGCATGTGCTTGTGATTTACCAAGCCTGGAATCACCGTACCCAGCTCAAGGTTACACATACTAATGCAAGTCTGACCTGCTTACTGCCTGACCAGAAATGGGAAACTCACTGGAGCAACCACACTGAACAGGTATAGATCACATACGGGCACGGCTATGTCCTAGGAAAGCTTCTGGTACTAGTATCCTAATGGTTAAACAGAAGGGTGACAACATCACAGCAGTAGAATGACAAGATTTTAAGTATACAGCAGAAGGCCCAAGCTATAACTAAAGAGCAAAAAACAATAGACTAATTATGCAGGCAACAAGAGATCTACTAATGCTAGTAGCGAAAGGTAGATAAACAGCACACATGCATTCCCGTCTGATGCTCAAGTATTATTGTTTAGAAAATCAAGATTCGAAAACAAGCCAACTAGAGGTTACCTGTGGGAAGGGCCATTCACTTCCGCAGCTGCTTCATAAGCCATCTTTTCCTCCTTTCCACAGGCAGGGACATCATTGATTCGAACTTGCGTGCATCAGCAGTGAGGATGTCATAGAGGTCTAGCTCGGTGTCTTCATCAAGCCCCTCAATCTCCTGTAGCGCAGCAAGAACTTCCGCTGAAGAGGGAAGCTTCGGACCATCGTCTTTCAATGTTGCAGCAAGCATGTCCAACTTCTCAGACCATAAAGAGTTGAAGGAGTCATCAGACTGCTGTCTCTTCAAGCTGCTTGTTGTGGTAGATGTCGAACCAGTTGGATCCTTGTTCGTACCAATTTCCCTGGCCATTTCCTTTGAGCTTTCAGCTGCTGTCCTCGCAGCCTCTCCATTTGCTTGATCTTTATTGTACACTACGCTAAGAAGATCCCAAAACTTCACAACTTTGTGCCTGTACCCCTTTGCATCCTTGTTCCTCTACAAAAAAATGGATTGAGAACAAGTATAAACATCAAGAATATCTAGATATCAAGAACAAGTATAAAGCTACTAATTGCTATCATCAGGATCTGAACTGTTGCTTAACTAATGCTATCATCACAGCCTAGAAAATATCCAAGTAGTGACTCATATCTAGATATCAAGAATATACAAGTAGAAACAGCCAAGTACTATCAGGACAAGGTTCAACTAGTAGCAGCCAAGAAAACAACTATCAGGTTCATACAGAAGTAGTAGCTATGGTCAAACAAATATCAGAATACAAATGGTTTCAAAATGTTACCTCAACGTAATCATCCCATAAAGAGTCATTATCCACTTTGAGCTTATTCTTGTCCCAATCCCATCCGAACCCGCTAGTGGACAAGAGACCAGATATGACATGGTAGTGCTTGTCAAAAGTCTCGCTGTGAGAATCAATGTTGCTTTTTGTGATGTTCACATTGCACTTCTCACGAACATTCTTCACAGCCGTAGTGTAGACATGAGGCTTCCATCCGTTCTGACCTCGGTCACCTTTGTTGAAGTACTCCACAAATGTATCAAGAAGTACCTTATCCATCTCATCGTTCCAAGTAACATAGCCCCTTGATGACTTTTGCATCCAAAAGAAAAGCGTACAAGATAATTAGTAAAGCATATAGACAACGTTATGTAAAGAAAGAAAATCAAAGATATAGCTGTAGCATACATTTCAATTAAACTTGTTGACCACGTCTCGCTTGATAATCAGCAAACATTTCATTAGCTTTGGTGTCCCTAAAATGACTCCACTCATTAGTTGATTGGACCTGCATAATCATACTCATCTCTCCTTGATTTTCAGCTGGAGCAGCAGATATTTCACTATCAACTTGCTCCATGAGTTGATCATCCATGTCCCGTTGCCTATCTCTCAGAAAATTATGCAATATGCAACAAGCATTAATGATCCTAATTTGCACCAGTTAGTATGACTAAGTCAGTACACATTCAAAGAAACTCAGAATCGAATTTCAATCGACTAGCTAATATGTTATACCTGAGTTTCTAAATCAAAATAGGAACTGGTCCTCAAGATGGCCCACCTCATCTTCAATAGCCCAAAAGTTCTCTCTACCATATTCCTAGCCGTTGCATGACGCAGGTTGCATAACTCTCTTGCAGTAGTTGGATTGTTGCCTTGAGCAGCCCATTCATTCAAGTGGTATCATGTGGAGCGGTAAGGGGTAAGAAATCCTAGAGCATTTGAATATCCGGCATCCCCTAGATAGTATTTACCACTAGGGACAACAAATGCGTCTTCACGCAACATGGCATCACGTAGTATCCGGGAATCCGAAGCCGATCCTTCCCATCCAGCTAGGACATATAGAAACTTCATGTGGTGATCACATACTCCTAAGACATTGGTGGTGATCTGCTGCTTCCTATTTCTATATCTCCCTTGATCAGCCAATGGCACATTTACATCGATATGTGTGCCATCTAGTGCACCTAGGCAGTCCTCAAACCATTTCCACTTCGGATCCTCAGGAAGAACAACCGCTGGATCTGGAAGCTTGATAAACTCATGGCTTAAGGACAGAATTCCTCTCAGCACTTATTGAAGTGTCGACTGATTGGTTCAAGGGACCACCCATATGTGCTGCCTCATTTTGGTGTCCTGGCCCACTATAAGCAAAAAGATTGCTACCTTTTCTTCTACCGACACATTTAGGGTATCCTGTAGGCCACACCTCTCCCTTAAGATAGCACACAAGTCACCAAATGATCTCTTAGTTAGCCGCAAACTGTCATAACAATATCTATTTGACCCCTGGTACAGATTGCATAGCATTTGTTTCCTCCCCTCAACATTTCTCTCTAAAGCTTCCTCGGGATCCACAATGTGTCTAGGTCTTCTCCATTGATATTGGTTTGCAATTATAGCCATAACGGAAAATGCTAATACAACAACGACCCTCTTCCGCTTCCTTCTCGTCCTTCTAATTTCCTCCTCACTTCTACTGTTAGACACTAACTGGCCAGATTGAGTCGACATCTATAACATGTTTGTGAGCATTTAGTTTATGAGCTTGTACATGCAAGGAGTTTATGAGCAGGACATTGGGGTGAAAAAAGTGCAAGGAGTTCAGCATGTAATTTATGTACTAGTTCTCAACCTTCTGTACATAATAATGAGTTACAACTAAAATTTTTAAAGCTGCAGTGATAGCAATTTCAATGTACATGAAAATGACTTCTAAAAGAACATGTAGTTTAGACAACTTATGACAATTTTTTCTGCATGGTTGAATAAAGAAAAAACTATCTACAAAATGTGACTATACAGGCTTATACATTACCAGTTTTAGTTAGTTGAGTGACCTGCTAGCAGCTAACAAATAATCAGCTAAACTGTTGACAAAACAACGGATCTAGTAGTACTATTCTCTGAAAACAGAGGACATATGGTTCAGCAGAAAACAGAGTTTCGACATTGGCCAAGCCAGGTAATAATTCCCTGGTGCACAGGCACCATGGTAAAAGCTAGATTTAGTAGTAACTGATCAGTTATCACCATTAGTGCACGCCTAAATTATGGATTAAATCTGATATCATGACAGGATGGAGTAGCATCACAGGACGGCGTAGCATCACAGGACGGCAGTGCTAATCTGACATCATTAGTATTTCAGATAGTAATTACACAAACGAATCTAGTGTAGCCAGAGGAGATATAGCGCGACCAATACAAGCATCACAACTCACGATTCCATGCAAGCAGCACATCACTCGATTCCATGCAAGCAGCACATCACACGTATCCATGCAAGCAGCAGAACAGGCAAGATCAAGTGCGAGTGCGACCAGTTCATACTTCATAGAGAAGGGAGAGGGGGAGGACACTACACCATGTACTACTTTTCCCTACAATGAAGTGTAGGCAGAAATGAAGTATCAGTGTCTAATAAACTGTTGGCAAATCCACCGTGATTCACCCTCAAATGATCTGTCGGCAATGGTTATGTCTAGCTACATGTAATCTGTCGGCATTGACCTACCCCACAGATAAAGTGTCGGCGTTGGTTCAACAACTGTGTATGTGTCGGCACAGTGAACACAATGACACATTAAGTGTCGGCGGTGCCTCATGGTGTTTTAGCGGCCAAAAGAATTCCAGAGCGCGCGCACACGCGGGAACGAAACAAGCCGAAAATAATTTTCTCTTCCCGGTCAAAGACATCACTTCTTTCTTCTTCCAGCGCGCTCACACTTTCACTCTCCCGCCGGGTACACTGCACTCGTCCTCTCCGAGCACGCATCCTGCAGGGGCGCCAGCTGCGCCGCGCAGCCGCTTCCGCCGCGCAGCCTCCTCCGCCTTCCAGTCGCTTCCGGCGCCCAACCTCATCCGCCGCCCGCGCCCAGCATGTCCAGCCATCCGCTCCAAACCTAACCCTAAATCCCTGCTGAGGCAGCCGCGACCTGCACCCCAGCTCGTCGATCTGCAGGCGCCTGCACCACTCGCTGTGAGCAGGCCACCTCCCGCTCCCCCCTCCGTCCCCAATTTCAGGTATGTGCGTATTTTCCTCCTTTGCTGTTTTATTTTTGTTTTATTTCTTGCCACATAAGGCCCTGTCGCATGATCACGCCCTCGAGCTCCATGGTGGATCAAGCGGTGTTCACATGCATAGATCTTGTTGGGAAGCAAGCTAGCAGGAAGGTGTCCATGGTTGTTGTACTTGCGTGTGATACTTTTCTATTTCCAATCAGATTTTTTTTCTTCATCCAAATCATGTCTAGGATTCATTAGAAATTTTGTCAAGATGCGTTGGGCAACCATGAACTTGTGGCTAAAAGTTTGTTGCATAATCTGTTAAGAATGGTGGCTCTTTAATTTCTTGAAAAACAAAAGTTCTGTTTGGAGGAAAGCTGAGAGGACGGTAGCAACATTTTCTTTTCTCTTGCGATGCTGGTGGAGAATGCTAGCAATCTTGGTGACAGGGGGTGTACGTCTGTATTTAGATAAAGGATTTTCTTTCTCTTTTTTTCTGCAAAAAGGATTTGTTTGAGTACATTATATATTTCATGGCAAACCAAATAATGGGTCCCCTTTTGTTTCAGAGAAGACCAAAAGTGATGAGTTGAAGGATTGGACAGTTAAGCACAACTGTTAAGCAAAATTGTTCCTAGGAGATTCCTGGCTTCAAGTAAGAAATATTGTACTGTGGACGTTTACAACTTATGTTGCTGATTCTTGCATGAGACTAATTGACTCCTTTCACTCCTGTTTTTGGTGCAAGGTTGGGGCTACTTCAACCATATTAGGCGTCCTTTGTGCAAGATTGGGGCTGGAATAGCTACTGGTATGGTTTCTTTTGATTCTACCTAATAATGAATACTCTGCTTTGGGGCTGAATATTTAATGGTGCATGAGCTGTCATGTGAACTTATCATGTTTGAATGTGTGTTGGCGAACTTAGTTTGTGGTTTGAATGTGTCTGCCTTGTTTGATTCTTGTGTTCTGATATGTACGTGCATCTATATATTTCATATACTCTGCCATCTGACATTAATTTTGATAAAAGGGGCATCATGGATAAAAGATGGATGAGTCAGCCTAGGTACTTTGTAATCTTTTGACTAATATTAAAGGCAAGTGTCATGGTAGTGTTTGGTCTAATATGTAATAACTATATGTAGGCAAACTGATGAGTATATCAAAGGAGTGGACATGTTTTTAGAGTTTGCCTTTAGTAATTCAGCTAAAGGAAACAAGATAATTTGCCCTTGCAAGATATGCCAGAATTCATGTTGGAGGGTCGCTGATGTTGTACGTGAGCATTTGATATGTGATGGGTTTACAGATGGGTACATGACATGGGTGAATCATGGGGAACCAAGTTCCAGCTTTTTCCCAAGTAGCATGGAATCTGATAGGGTACAAGTGGAGAACTCAACTGAAGAGGATGATATTTCAGGTTTACTTCGAGACCTAGCATGTGGTTTAGATGAAATGGGGGATTTAGAAGTAAATGAGGGGCAGGATAATTTGGATATGAAATCTTTTTATGAGTTGCTAGATGACGCTGGTAAAGATCTATACCCAGGCTGTACAAACTTCTCAAAGCTACGTTTCATGGTTAGATTACTCCATATCAAATTTCTTGGGGGATGGAGTAATAAAAGTTTTGATATGCTGTTAGAGTTACTTAAGGATGCTTTGCCCCAAGGTTCATCACTTCCTAAAAACTTCAATGCAGCCAAGAATACAGTAAAATGCCTTGGTCTCGGGTATACCAATATTCATGCATGTGAGAATGATTGCATACTTTTCTGGAAAGAGCATGAACACTTAAATGTTTGTCCAACATGTAAGACATCAAGATGGAAATCTGAAAAAACAAGTCCTAATGGGAAACGTGTTCATAGAGTTCCAATGAAAGTGCTTCGTTATTTCCCAATAAAGAAAAGGTTGCAGAGGTATTTTATGTCCTCCATTACAGCAACTGACATGAGGTGGCATGATGAAGGACGCACAAAGGATGGTTTGCTTAGGCATCCAGCTGATGCTCCTTTTTGGAAGGATTTTGATTCTAGATATCCAGAGTTTGCCTCAGATAGTCGTAATATCAGACTTGCTGTAGCTAGCGATGGATTTAATCCTTTTAGGACTATGAAATCAACTTATAGCATCTGGCCTGTTATTTTGATTCCATACAACCTTCCACCTTGGAAGTGCATGAAGCAGACAAATTTCATCCTCTCTTTGTTAATTCCTGGCCGTAGGGAAGCTGCAAGTGATATGGATGTTTATCTTGAGCCGCTGATAGATGATTTGATAGAAATGTTTGTTCATGGTGTAACAACATATGATGCTTCAAAGGGTGATTCGTTCCAATTGCGTGCTGCCATATTATCCACCATATCTGACCTTCCAGGTCTTGGCCATTTGCTTTCATGTGTTGTCTCCGGAAAGGTTGGCTGTCCTGAATGCCACTCAGACACATGTTCTGTCCAATTAAAAAAGGGAGGCAAGTATGTCTACATGTGCCATCGTAGATTCTTAGATGCTGACCACATATTCAGATTCAATGCAAATTCATTTGATGGTACAGTGGAGCATAGATCTGCACCTAAACCTCTAACGGGAGAGGAAATTTTTGAGCAAACCAAAAATTTAAAATGGACTTTTGGGAAGAATCCAGTTACCAAGAAGCCAGCCAAACAGCCACGCAAGGATGAGGAATCACCAACGACTATTTGGAAAAGGCAATCTATCTGGTTTAGATTACCATATTGGAAATACTTGCTGTTGCGACATAACTTTGATCCTATGCACATTGGAAAGAATGTATGTGACAGCTTGACTAACACATTTTTAGGCGTTGATAAGAAATCAAAAGATAATTTAAATGCTCGCTTGGACATGCAGAATCTTGGCATTAGGACAGATCTTCATCCTGTTGAAGTAGATGGTAGGTTTTATCTACCTGCAGCCCTATACACAATGAGTCCTAAAGAGAAGAAGTTATTTTGTGAAATATTAAAGGGGGTGAAGTTTCCGGATGGTTATGCAGCCGATACAAGCAACTATGTGAATGTTGATGAGAAGAAAATAAGTGGCCAAAAGAGCCATGACAACCATATTATGTTACAGGAGTTACTTCCGCTTGCTGCTGTAAACATATTGCCAGCACAAGTAACTGCGGCACTAGTTCGTGTGAGCAATTTTTTCAAGAAGATATACTCACCTACAATTCGTGTTAGTGATATGGAAAAACTGGAGGCTGAAATAGCAGAGACATTATGTATTCTTGAGACTATATTTCCACCAGCCTTTTTTGATATGAACGTACACTTGATGGTCCATCTTCCTGCTCAAGCAAGAATTGCCGGTCCTGTGCAGTATCGTAGTATGTGGCCAATAGAGAGGTTTTTGATGACCTGCAAAAGCTATGTCCGCACAAGAAGTCATCCGGAAGGATCAATTTGCGAGGGCCATAAATTTGATGAGAGTCTTACCTTTTGTTCACAATTCTTACATGGTTGTGACACTAGGTTTACTAGGCAACTAAGAAATGGTGAACCTGTAGACCATGAATCATCCAGTGCCACTCCATTCTTCCGAAGTAGTGGGCGAGCTTTGAGTGGCAAGTGCACCACATCGTTAGACTACAAGACTTGGCTTCAAGCTCATAGATACGTACTGGTCAACTATGACAAAATTGATCCATACCTAAAGTAAGCCGTCCACTTTATCTAATTACTTACCCATTAATCTGGACAAATAATTCAGCTCAAATAAATTTTGCAGCAAGCACATTGAGGATCTGTCTTCAATGGGTCATCGAAATCAGAGAGAAATCAACCGCATTCATCATGAAACATTTCATGAGTGGTTTAGAAAGCATGTAAGCTAGAATATTAATGATTGTTTGTGCTCCATAATTGTGGTTCTAGATTAGTTTCCAACGATATTCTACACTTGCAGGTGGAAGGGTTGGTTGAAAATGGTGCAGAAGTATCAGAAGAAATACAGATTTTGGCCAATGAGCCTTTCATGGTTGCTTCATTGTATAGTAGTTATAGTATAAATGGATTCAACTTTCACACACAGTCATATGATGAGGGCAGGCCAGTTCAAAGTAGTGGAGTAGCTCTGGTGGCCCAGACATCTTGCTTTGAGAATGGGAATGTGGACCGGGTAGTAAGAAACAAGACATATTATGGTATCATTAAGCAAATCATTGAGCTGAATTATCGCAGCAAAGGAAATATAGTGCTCTTTAAATGTGATTGGGTTGACAACCGTGGACGAGGAAGATGGGTCAAAACTGATGAGTTTGGGATTACTTCTGTTAATTTCAAGCATTTGTTCAATACTGGAGAAAGACTATTAGATGAACCTTTTATTTTAGCATCACAAGCCATACAAGTTTACTATGTTGATGATCCTGTTCATAAAGAGTGGTGTGCTGTTGTGCAATCAAAACCTCATCACATTTATGATATGGCCGCTCTAGACAATGATATTGTTCAGCATGAGAATGTAATACGTAACTCAAGGCTAGATCTGCCTATAAGTGTCGATCTCAATGATTTTCTTAGTGGTGTCCATAAAAGGACAGATATAGATGGGATCATTGTTAATGAAATAAAGAGGAAGTAAGTCTCAAACATTGTATTGATCTGTTTTCTGAGTGCATGCTTGTGACCCTGATCTGATTTTAATTTTTGCCTTCTATTTCTGGAGCCTATGTAATTATCAATTGCTGATTTATTTGTTATCTTCTCTTCAGGAGGAACAATGTCAGCCGTGAGAGGAAAAAGAAAACCCAGCGAGGCGGAGCTAACTGAATATGAAAAGCAGAAGCAGGCTAACATGTTAAGAAATGAAAAGAGGATGCAAGCTTTAAATATTCCAAATACTGTACAAGAGCTGAGTTCACTACAGCCCAATAGGCGAAAACGGAAGGTAACTCATTACAGCCACAAGTAGGGTAATGATCATAGTAGGTGTTTTGACAATGAATTCTATGCATACATGTAGGCTACTGATCGGACTCCTGCTGAGGGAAGTGAAGCTGCAATTGGGCGAAACTTACGATCAAGCTCAAGAGTTAGTGCTTCACATGTTGATGTACAGGCAGGGATTACAAGTGCTGAACAACAACACAGTGAAGGTATATATTACAACCTGATGTAGCATACTAGTTGGTAGCTGCTGATATTACTGTGAAAATGCTTCATCATTCACTCTAGTTTGTACCACTACTAGTTGCTGATATTGTCATTCACATTTTCTAGTAGCTGCTAATAATGATTTCTTTTACAGATTTACATGGGGCAGAAAAAAAGAAAGTTAGAGGACGTACTCGAAAGGCTGCAATTTTTTCAAGACAGAATAAGCCTAAACTTGAAGTGGAATTCAATGAACATGGTCAGCCCTGTGGAAAGTCATGTACTGAATTTTCTAATTTTCTTGGAGCACTTATTAGAACTAAAGGTTTCCCAATCGCACATAATGATTGGAGGAAGGTTGGTGCTCGTGAAAAATATAAGCTGTGGACAGATTCACAGGTACAGAATTAGAATCAGATCTGCCTGCTATATTTCTTTAATTGAGTGCTAACTTGTTATTGTGCGGTGTACAGCTATATTGGGATCTGGACCGAGGCCTTTTCGATTGGTTTATGACTACAGCCGGTAATAAGTGGAAAGAGTTTAAAGCTGACTTGAAGGGGGAATTTCTGGAGAAGTATAATGATGACATGGAAGAACATGAACTTCTTGCTCTGTGTGATGAAAGAGTCCATGAGGCTGATTGGAAGTGGCTAATTAATTATTGGAGGTCCCCTGAAGCAATTGTAAGCTACCAATAGCTTCATCTCCATATTCTGTACATTTATAGCTATAAGCATTAAAAACACTTGTAACAGGCTCGTTCGTTGAGGGGAAAAGCAAATCGTGCAAAGGCGGTCCAAAACCATACAACTGGTAGTAAGAGTCATGCACGGATTAGTAAGGAAATGGTATGTACAGATTGTCCTTGTTCAGATTATTTTCTAATTCTGATATTTATTTAACCATAAGAAAATTGTTTGCTTTAGAGTGAGCAGCTTGGGCGTCCCGCACGTAGACATGAGGTTTTTATCAAATCACACACACACAAGACAGGATTGCCTCAGAAAGGTTCTGAAGCAACAATTGTGAGTTGATTTCCTAGCATTAATTTTTCATACTATTGCATATGCCATATTATTTTCTAATATTTCATTTGGTTCAGAATGCACTGAACGAAGCAGTTAGAGATCATCCTGAGTTGGCAGAGAAGAGTATCCAGGAAGGTGATGCTTATTCTCATGTTTGTGGACCAGAGAGGAATGGATATGTTCGTGTGGTAGGTTGTGGGCCTACTCCGGCTTCCTTGGAAATGCCTGGGGCAAAACAGCACACATCAACAAAGCTTCAAATGGAAATAGAAGCCCGTCGACATTCTGATAAGAAAGTTGAATTCCTTGAAAGTGAAGTACATGAGCTGAAACAAACAGTGGCTAAACTGCTCCAGCAAATGCAAACTAGAAACAACACTCCAAATGGATCTAACAATGAACAAGTACTAATTTTTCAACTTTTTGTCCCTTACAATTTCCTTTTCAATGCAGTGACTAATCAGTAGTTGTGATTTCATCTAGGATTCAAGGAACAGAGCAAGTCATGGTAACCAAGAACTAGATGATTATGAAGATGATGCTGGATCATATGTGGGGGATGATATTGAAGAGAACTTGAGTGATTATGAAAACATGTTCGAAAGCAGGCGAGTATTGCAACCTGAAGTGCAGCATGAGGTAACTGCTGAATCATTGAAAGCTTTCTTTACATGGAGCAAAGTGATCCTACCATGAGTTGAATGATGGTTTTATAACATATTCTATTTTTTAGGGTGGAAGAGATGTTATATTATATAGTGTTGTGAGACCCTATGATTCCCCGGTGGCTAAGGCAACTATCCAAACAAAAAACCCAAATGCTATTGTGGCTGGAACTCGTCTTGGTGTTCAGTTTTACGAAGTGGTTGTCAATCATGTGTTTGCAAGGGATGCTATACTACCTCGTCCATTTGGAAATGTGACTAATCTTGGGGAGGCTTCTGGGAGATGCATTGCATGGCCATGTGATAGAGTAATGGCCTTGCCTACCTCTGCATTTTAATCGATATTTTGTCTAATGCCTATAGTAATGACGTAATCATATTTGTTGCAGATTAAGGACGATAAGAAGTCACTCAAGCGTTCTGGTTCTGGAACGAGACCATCCTAATTGAAGGTACTGATTACAAGTGCTGAAAGTTAGAGTTGTTCAAGTAATCTTTTTAGCATTCTATTAGAGTTGTCCAAGTAATCTCTTCAAGTAATCTGTTTTAGCATTCTTTTATTATTCTGTTTCATGCATGGCTAATCAAAACAAAATGACATAGCTAATAATTCTATGTTGCACTACAAAAATCAATGTTTTTTTGCTTTTAAAATAATTGTCTTCTTGGTTAGGTACTGGAGGCAAATGGTGTTTGCAGCATTTTGGAGGGACAACCTTTGGTGTGGCAACCTTTTGGGCAGCAACTGGAGTTTGAAGTGTCATGAAGTGACAACATTTTGTAGGAACAATCTTTTGGGCAGCAACCAAAGTTCAAAGCTTTTGTGTAGCAACTAAAGTGACTGAATATGCTTGTATCTCTTAGAGCTTTTCTGCAGCAACTAGCTAGAGAGCAAATCAATTTGGTTGTACTGTCAGTAGACCTTTGTGCAACTTCTAGGCTACATTTTTCTGTATTGTGACTTGTGATGGATGGCTAATTTATCTATGGTTAATTGTTGCTTGTGAACCTTTGTTTGAGATCTAAATTGATTTGAAGTTCAGTTGCTTAAATCATGGTGTGTGGCAATTTTGCCTGATATAAATGGCTGGTACATCTGGACTGTAGCACCAAATCCTTTGCCGACAGTTATATTGAAGCAAATGGCCACATAGCTATTATGGTGCCATGACATTTTTGGTAACAGGACAACTGTCGGCAAAGGTTTGTAACTGTCGGCAAAAGGTTAACTGTCGGCGTAGGTTAACTGTCGGCGTAGATATTAACTGTCGGCGTAGGTTCTCTTTGTACCTACAGGTGAACTGTCGGCGTAGGTATTAACTGTCGGGAAAACTTTTCCCGACTGCTTGTACCCCGACTCTTTTCTATGTGTCGGTAGAACCTGTGCCTACAGTCCAAGTGTCGGCAAAAGTACCCTACGCCGACAGTAGTAGGTGTCGGCATAGGTCTGTCATGGATGAGGATACCTGGGTCGACATGTCTCAAGAGCAGCAGCACAGACGGGAATGGAGGAGATGCGAATGATGACGGGGACGGGGACGAGGCTTCCCAGTGGAGCAGACGCGGATGGCGGCGGCGACGGTGGACGCTGACGTCGGACGCAATGGAGACGCAGACGGCGGCGTAGACGGCGGGCGCGGACAGCGGGCACGGACGGCGCGGACGGCGACGCGCACGGCAGCGCGGACGGCGGCCACGAACGGCGACGCGCACGGAGGCACGGGGGAGTCGGGGGTGGGAGCGGTGGCGGCGGAGTCGGGGAGCGAGACACGATTCGGAGACTTCCGTGTTAGGGCCGGAAAGGGTCCTAGGCCAATATTTTTCGGGTTGGAAACCGGCCGAAAGTAACGATTCAATTCTGTGGATAGCCAAACAGGCCGGCCCTCGGAAACTGATTGAATTCAGGCCGTTTCTAGGGATCCAAACAGGCCCTTATTTATGTAAATATTTATGTGAACAAATAAATATATTAGTTGCACTTAAAATGATTTTTGTGATATATAAAATGATATTGATTTTATTTTAGGTAACTAATTACTTTCATATATGTGCTGTAATAAAAGTTTAAAGAAAAAGAAGAGAGTATATTTAGTGATTGGTCATATATTTAAAAACGAAGGGAGTCACAAATATATTATTTATATGAGGAAGTCCAAATTACACCCTACAATTGTTGAAATTACACACTGCAACCCTTAAAGCCATACTAGTAATCCTTCGGAAACACCTACAGTTTGAGAGTATACAAATTAATATGTTTTCTGGAGGACAATTTAATTTGACTCCATCTCCCAGGTTAATCCCGGACGTCAGTTCTCCGCCATCATGACCTTGATTTACAAGAGCAAACCGGAAGCTGGTCATCGTTGACGTTCTCTCTCCCGGAGTGTGCTCTTTGGTTGCTGAAGCGTAGACGTCATGACCTGTATGCTTATTATAGTTTCTATATATATGTATATATATATACGAATATAAAATATCTGCAGTTTCGTGGTACTCAGTTTTCTTTGAGGCTGCACGGTGGGGAGCGCAGCACAATCGTCTCGACAGTGACTCCCGGTCCGAAGGCGAGCAACGCCCCCCATTCCGGAAACTCACCTTCCTCCTCCCGACGCCGGCGGAGGTCGTCGAGGACGAAGACAATGGTGGCGCCGCTCATGTTCCCGTACTCGCGCAGCACATTTCGGCTGGCCGCCAGCTTCCCGAGCGCGTGCTCCGTCCTCGGGATCGTGGTCTGCGTCGCGGACACCATCTCGAACAGCGGGCGCTCGCCGCCGGCGAAGGGCCCGGCGCCGACGATGGCGACGCCGGCGCCGTCGCCGAAGAGCGTGTGGCCGACGAGGTTCCAATGGCGGCGGTTCAATACAGCAGCAGCTAGCCCTCCACCGCTCAGGCGCCCTGCTCCACCTGCTCTCTATATCGATGTCGGATCTACTCAAAACTCTACACACCCGGCCACCGCTTTCGATCTCGGACTCGTCTCTGCTGAGCGATTTTTTTTTTTTTGCGATTACACAGTACAACTCAGACACTCACAACGCACGCACACTCACCCCTATGAACGCACATACGCAAACCCTACCCCTATGAGCATCTTCGAAGACTGAGCCGGCAAATCCTCCAGATTGACGAAGTCACCACTGGCGCCTCGCTGTCGACGGCCACGTCGCCTACCGCTGAAAGCACAAGTGCCGTTAAATCCTAGAAAATTCGCTCCCAGCGGGAGTCGAACCCAGGACCTCAAAGGTGCTACTCGGATGCCTTAACCACTAGGCCAAGACCCCTTTCACCTCTGCTGAGCGATTTGATCAAGAATAATCTAGGAGGTGCCTGGCCGGGTGTCCAGTTGATGGGAATGGGGCGACTGGGCCCCACACAGCCCAATAACTGCCCCATGAGGTACCACATTATTTGATAGCTAGGGGTGTTTACTTACAATAAAATCATGTTGTCAATACGTGACGATGATCATCATCAGTGGCGCTGGTTGTCACCCAGCAGACCAGGGTTCGATTCTCAGCTTCTACTATCAAACAAAGCTGTGGCGGATGTCTCTCCCCCCTAGTCGGATTTTTTTTTTTAATGATGATGATCATCTGACAGCTTGAATCACAGTAGAGAAAATCAAATCAAGTGATACCATAGGAGGCGCGCAACCGGTCCCTGTTGGCGGTTAGAGGAGCCGAGTTGGAGGTTAAACCTGGGCCGATGGTGCAGGATGGCAGCGGGATTTTCATGATTAAGCGGTTAAAGCAGCTCGACAGATGTGCTTCGACGCCACTGTAGGGTTCAAAGACTTCTATGATTTTCGTGATTGAGTGCAGCATACTTGTAGGAAAGAGTTTGAGTGGATTAAACGTGTTGGAAGACATTGCGGTTTTCAGATCGTAACAACCCAGGGGTCATTTCTTTTTTTGGTTTCTTGTTTTTTGTTGTTCAACCTTTTACAGATGTAACAACAACTTCTTATTCCACTAACAAGTCCAACCTTTTACAGAGTCGAAACATACTACAGAGCCGCACGGACTGGAGCATGGCAATCCTTCATTGAACGCGTGATGGGCCCAACATATCGGCCATTCATGTAACATTGGACACATGGATATTGAATATAAGGTGAAGGGGCCGGATTGGAACAGTCTACGAGCTCGCAGCGCGGCCTTTTAGGATCAATAACATTCTTGTGTTCTCCAACCGGCTCCATTTGTCCCATTTCTCTGCCTATGGTTTTTCAGAAACCAGGAACATTAGTGAACGACTATAGAAAACAACTTGAAACTACTTATATTTTATATGGTATTCGAATCAAAACAAACAAATATTTAATTACCACAGTCATTTGCATACTTACATTGTGCCACCATGGCATAGCTACCAATGAGGAGCATCACAACGAGCACCCTCACTCCGTCCTTCATATTGCTCTTTTTTGTGTAATAACTCTGCAGTTTCTCCCTTCTATTCTTTGTTGAGCTTGCTAATGGCACACTGTTTCTCGAATACCCTTTCTTTTCTTTGTTATACACTTGCATTGATAATGGCACCCCCTTTCTCCACCACCATATTTATAGATGGTTAAGACATAGCTGGTTTTAATTAAATGTTTTTCTGTTATATAGTTACGACAGTATGTAATAATTACTGGTTCAAACAGATGCTTGTGATTTACAGAAGAAAGAAAAGCAACATAAACTGCATACAACTCTATCTGCTAAATTTTTCATGAAAAATTGCCATGAATATCCATTTATTTATCATGCCTTATTTTAGTGTAATATATGCTAATAGAAGAAGGTGAAGAAATAGCTAGCTTTAACTATTTGCTATGCTTAATAGTGAACGGCCATTTATAAAGAGTTGGGTCTAATTATACACTACTACAGAAAAATTCAACGGTGGTGGACGTGTAGGCGTGACCTGTATACTTATTATTATAGATTTGGTTGCATATGTTAAGAGATATATATATCTGCTGCAGTTTCATCAGCTTGGTAATTAGTCAGTTTTCTTTGAGGCTGCGTGGTGGGGAGCGCAGAATCGTCTCTTGACAGATATTCAAGATGTCATCCACACCACTGCCAACGTTGTTTCATTCGCAAGGATGCTGTAATCTGTTTGGCATCGTTGTATTCATATATGCAGGCCCTATGGTCTGTTCAGTCCTTCCTGAATGCGGCATTCTTTTCTATATTACACGTTACTAAAGCAAAATGTCAGAAAGAAATGGGTTTTGGATTCGCTTTATTTTGGGGCACTGGCGTGCATTTAACATTTTATAAAATTCCATTCCGAATAATCTTGTGATTCGAAGGAAAAGAAAAGAGATAATTTTAGCTTGCAGCATATCTGAGTCAACCTAGATGATGGAGGAAATGCAATGGAAAAGGAGAAGTCTAGTGACTTGTGAAGTGTAGGACACCATGCTAGGCTTTTTTTTTTTGTGCTGCAAGGGCAGGACACCATGCTAGTTGTATTACAAATTCCAGAAACTTATTAACAAGTAACAAATATACCAAAACAACCATAAATAGAGCTAGCAAACGGACATTTATTTATATAATCAAGCACTACTACAATGTTGAAATTACACACCTGCACAAACAAATATTTGGAAGTATCACTTCAATACCACTAGCCTTCAAGGCATACTAATCCTTTGCGAACATCAACATAACAACATTTTGAGGGTATACAGATTAATATATGTTTTTTGGAGGACAATTTGGTTTTACTCCACCCCCAGGTTAAGTTCTTCTCCGCCATCATCAGGTGCGGAGCCAGGTTCAGGCCAACCTGGGCTCCCCCCGGTCTGCTATTTTCTTTGAGGAATGAACAGTACCAAGGCAATTAAAACCATTAATCACTACTTTAGCCAGCTAGATAATTCAATCCGGCCACCCCTTCCTCCTGATTCTGGCTCCACCACTGGCCATCATGACCTTGATATGAAGTACCATTTCTAAAGCGTTTAGGCGTCACACCTGTATACTTGTTATAGATTTTACGTATACGAAGATATGTATATTTGTTGCAGTTTCGTCCACCTGGTATATATATAATAATCAGTTTTCTTTGAGGCTGCGCGGTGGGGAGCGCAGCACGATCGTCTCCACAGTGATTCCCGGTCCAAATGCCAGCAACGCCCCCCATTCCGGAAACTCACCTTCCTCCTCCCGACGCCGGCGCAGGTCGTCGAGCACGAACACAATGGTGGCGCCGCTCATGTTCCCGTACTCGCGCAGCACATTTCGGCTCGCGGCCAGCTTCTTGGGCCCCAGCTTGAGCACCGACTCAATGTTGTCCAGGATCGGACGGCCGCCGGGGTGCACTGCCCAGAACATGTCGTTCCACGTCTGGTCGCCGGCGCCGTCGTCGCCGAACGCCGCCCTGAAGGCGCCGAGCAGGCACTGCTCGACGTTCTGGACGATGAGCGAGGGCACCTGGATGGCGAGGTGGAAGTCGATGCCGCCGGCGGCGACCTGCATCCCGAGCGCGTGCTCCGTCCTCGGGATCGTGGTCTGCGTTGCAGAGACCATCTCGAACAGCGGGCGCTCACCGCCGGCGAACGGCCCGGCGCCGACGATGGTGACGCCGGCGCCGTCGCCGAAGAGCGCGTGCCCGACGAGGTTGCTCCCGTCGGGGCCGGCGAAGCAGACGAGGGTGATCTCGGCGCAGGCCACCAGCACGCGCGCGCCGCGGTTGTTCTCGGCGAGCTCCTTGGCCAGCTGCAGAGCCCGGCCGCCGCCGTAGCAGCCGTGCAGGCTCAGGATGGTGCGGCTCACCGTGGGGCGGAGCTTCAGGAGAGTGGCCAGCTCCAGGTCCGCGCTCGGCGCGCGGCAGCCGGAATAGGTGCTGAACACCAGGTGGGTGATGTCGGTGGCCGGGCGGCCCCACTCGGCGATCGCCTTAAGCGCGGCGGACTCCGCGAGCTTGGGGACGGCGGTGGCGACCATGTTGATGCGAGCGTCCAGGGATGGCAGCTCTCGGTCCAGAAACTCCGGGTGGGCAAGGAGAACTTCCTCCGACAGGTGGAAGTGACGCTTCTCAATGCCCGTTTTGTTGCCTGAAATTTTAGATTAATCATTTAGTCAAACATTCTCAACTTTGTTGACAATACAACGTTCATCTCAAAATATATGTCACTCTATATTTGGTTGACCATGTTTTCTTTCTCTCTTTGATGAAATTGAAAGCAAATTATAAATTACGAAAGTATTTCTCATGGTAAATCCAAAAATATAAACTGTGTTAAAGTTGATCGAATTTATAGAAATTGTTTGTCAAAGATAGCAAAAAAAAAAAAACACAGTCAACCACCTGAAGTGACATTTATTCTGAAATGGATAAATTATATCTATTCAAGAAAGTGTTATGTGTTATGATAGATTATTTCATAATGGATGAATCTAGCTGCAACAATGTTAATACTACTTTTATTGTTAACAATCAAATTTAAGAATGTTTGATTGTGATCGAACTCAGAAATGTTTATATCAATGGACAAAGGTACTGTATGCTCGATAATATTTATGGTAGTCAGGGAGTATGTATGTCCATTAACAAATGATTGGTTAGCAGTCAGCGCTGGTGGTCCCAACTGAAAATTAGTTATGTAAGTTGTTAAGCACGCAAGCTAGCAAAGGGAATGGAACGGTGTCAGCAAGGAACATATATACATGCTTACATATGTATATAAATGTTCTTTGCTTACATACATTTTTGTTAAAAAAATAAATCATTTTTTACATATACTTTTTTCGAGGAAGAGCAAGGAATATGTTTTATGTATATGCATGCTTACAAATTCTCTTAAGCTTTCCCTTGAGGTCAGTAAGGTGGTTGCTGTTGGACATGCGGAAGAACTGGTCGGTGAACTCTTCCTGCGGTACAATGGTGCCCGATGGGTTCGCCGTGCCTATGGCGAGCACGGCCGCAGGGCCTTCCGCGTGCTGCCGGCTCGGGCGGTTTTCGCGGACGGCACTGTTACCCTGAGTTATAGGCATGGCTAAAGTAAGTGTGTGTACTTGAGCTCCTGAGAGGGGTAAGAAGGCTAGCTAGAGATAGCTGGGTGCTCATGGGGGGTGGTCTGGCTGTGGCTTTATACTGGTCTGGCTGTGGCTTTCAAAAGAGTAATTTAAACACACGCACACTCTACTAATTAAGAACGTACAGGAGACTGGCCTGACGGAGCTAAAGGTTGACGAGGTTACTACAGGATTCTCCTTGTTGACGAGCATGTCACCACACCTAAAAGAATAGCTTTGTCAGTGAAACACGTAGTGGACAGGAGTTATAGCCCCTCCACTTATATTAAAACCACTATTACAATAAAACTGAATCCCTTTCGAGACATGACACACTCCCAATGTATTTTGCGGTTAAATGTTAGTGCAGCATTGCTTTCACTAATTTTACAAATATTGTGGGTCTAGGACATTTTCCATGGTTTTCCAGTTTTTACCATCATGTTCAATATATATAACTTTAACCATGAATCTAAAAGATTTATTACTTACTGAAGTTAATAGAATTTACCATGAACCTATTTTTGGAGAAGTTTCTATATATATATTCAGAGTATACATGAGAGACCTTGCTAATGTTCTAAATGACACTCATTTGCAATTACAGGAATAATAATCTAAGACTATAGATAATAGAGAAAATTGAAAAAACCCACCTACATGTCAGAGGGGTTTTTATATACCCACATACAAGAAATTTTGTGTCAGTCTCCCCTTGCAAGTGTTAATGTGTTTCCATAGTCCCCTATAGCTTTGACCAGACGACATAGCTCCTCTCTAGCCTCTACGTTTACTTCTCAGGTTCCACTATAGCGTAGTTATCATATAATCATATGTTACACAATAAACAATTACCAAGTTATCATAAATGATGTTCAAACTTAGCTGCGACACTATGCATAAAATAGAGAAAATTAAACCTATAGGTTTCGATATCTATGTTGTTTACACAACATCAAAGAGTAGAGATGTATGATAGACCATCCGGAACCGCACCAGAGAACATAGAAGAGCTATGTCGTCCAATCAAAGCTATCATGGGGGAATATGAAAACTCATGGACATCTGCAGGGGGAGACTGACACAAAATTTCTTGTTGGTGGGTGGTATATGAAAACCTCCTGAGTTGTAAGTGGTTTTTTGAAATTTTCCTAACATAATAATAGCTCGTATCATATATGGCTTCTAAGCTATCTTTAAATTGACATATGATTAACACTTTTTTTGACATGTCAATCATATGTCCACTAGAATCACAATTCGAACACAAGATAACGAAACATACGTACCAACAAGAATCATGCAATTACTTAAGAAACTATGAACAATATTTAACTTCACAAGCAGAGAATTAATAACCGAAACAAAGGTCGGCAGTGCATATGAGGCATGTAGGTGCATGTTTACATTGTAAGTGTGCATGTAAAGAGGACACTGAATTTAAACACACAAGAAGCTGAATGTAAGAAACTAGATAATATATATGCATGTAGTAATGATGTATATACATCATTATTACAATCACCATGGGGATAACTTTGCTTTGATGACTTCTTGTCGTCAATGGCTTGTATCATTTTTTTTTTCTTTTTTTGTGATATAAACATGATGGGAAGCCCTGGGGTGATTTCACTTATAGCTGCGATTTTGAAAACTGTCCTAGAAGATCAGAAATCTTATATAAACTCTTTCATATATTGGACCAACTAAAACAGACTGCTAACGATATCCCATTTACTTAAATGTATCTTCGTTTTAATTCAACTTTGATCCTCAACATAATGTGGTCTCACCCCTTACGAGGTGAGGTCTCAAAGGTGCCATGCTGACTCTACCGTAGTAGTGGACAAGAAAGCTGCATGCCGTAGTAGTGGACATGAAATCTGCATCCCCTTTTAATGCATAAAACGATCCCAGTATGGAGAGTGCTGACAGTAAGAGTGCGATAGGTCGATGCTAAGGAAGAAGTTGCCCTCATAGTAGAGTTTGTTGCAATAAATTATTTCACAATTGTGAAGGAAAATTAAAGACAATTGTTTGACTAAGGGCCCATTGATTAACGAATGATTAAAATTGGACTTTTTCTCCTCACATCTAATCCTATCTGAAGATATGGATCAACGATAAAATGAAAATATCTTGTTATATAAATTGAAGAGCAAGGTTATAGGGATGGGGTTGGGTGGTTGGTGGTGGTTGTAGTTGGGGGGGGGGGGGGGGGGGGAGGGGGGGGGCTTGCGTTTTCATCTCCCATAAGATTTGTTTCACACCATGATGCCACCCTTCTTCACTCTGCTCGACATGACCCTCCATCACACCGATGGGACCGCGTAACCATACCTATTTCCGCTCACATCCTAGTTATTTGTTATTAATTAACACGTGACAAAGAAAGAAAAAGATCATACTAAGGTAGGGTGACAAGGATTATACAGCGCATAAATCAAGTTCGAACCAAATATGATGACAACGGTAATGTCAAGAAATAAATAAAATGAATATCTGACCCATGCATATGCTTGTGTACTACAATATAATGACATGCCAATGATTCTGTCCAAAACAAGATCCCATGGTAATAGTGAGAACGAGCATATGCATGGGACAGTGGACAAGTTGCATACTTTGGGAAAGTAACATCGCAATTGCCGGCATTACGATGAAGCCGCCTGCCTTCAGGTAACTGTCCTGCTCAAGGACTTCAATCAATGAATCGAACTTCCTGCGTGGGCATGAGTTTGAGCAACAGCGTTAAGTTTTGGCTGATTGTGACATATCTTATCAGATGGCAACAACAAAGTGGTGTTCAAGGACGCGCCACAAAATAAAGAATCAAAGAAGATAAAGAAAAAAGAATATAAATTCTTGAAATTAGTATACTGTTAAATGAGAGAGAGAGAGAGAGAGAGAGAGATTTTCATGGTACCAAACTATATTTGCTATGATTGGAAAAAGGAAATAATCTTTAAATAACTCAACACAGCTGATTATTTTGTTTCCTTAGCAAAGACCAAGAAAATAGTGGTACTCTAAAACTCTCAGAAAAAGTTGATTGCTGGCTTTTTCAGATGCGGTTGTTCTTCACTGAATTAACACCACTGTATCACATATATGGACGTAGCAATGAACACGATCAACAAAGGCAGCGTGGGCTACCTTCGTCAAATAGTCAGGACCAGCTGGGGATTAGCAACGCGCGCCAATGGCCTGATGGCAACCATCGTGATATCGTCACATAGGGCAGCGATGCCTCTGCTACGCCAGTGTCACCGACTCACCTGCGAAGGTCCCAAGACGGTGGTATCACAATCCGTGTCAATATGAACCCGCAAGATTTTTATCTTAAGCTTGTCAGAAGTGCAGTAGAGGGGGATCTTGTATTCTGGACAGATTGAACGAAAAACATTAAGTCTATTTCCCAAGTTTTATATATATTTTACGGTGGCAGTACGTCTTTGCTTCTTCTTCTCTTTTTTTTTTTTTTTTTTTTTTTTTTTTTTGACTTGAGTACGTCTTTGCTATTGCCACAATATGTTAGTGTCGCAATTGGCACAGCCAAAAAACTGTGCCAATATATAAAGTCTCTTGCAACATTTTACAATAAATCGTTGCCGCAAATTTATGCATGTCTACCAGTCATAAAGACAATAATTATGTTAACAAGAATATTCCAAGTTAAGGGATAAACGAATACTCCCTCCAATTCCAAATAAAACCCCATTACCTTTTCCTAAAATGAACAAAAAATAATTCCACCTATTGCTTTTACTCGAAGGCACCAAATAAGTCTACTAACTACTCTAATGCGTCGGTTACAGTTTCCCCCGGTGTCTACCATACTAATATCAATATGCATCTTAATCAATGCAATATACGTGTCATTTATTCGATCACAGGAATAACTTATTTTCTTAACTCCCATGTATCATCTATTCGGGATGAGAAGGAGTATCAAGTTAGTTGGAGAAAAAAGATCCAAATTGATGTAACGGTGCAGATGCATAGATATGTGTCGGGGATGTTGGAAAAATTACTATTTTGACAATACCAATATGTTCTATAAGTAAAAACTAACCATTTTTTTTATAAAAACAGGACACTACTGGAAACGGGAATATCACTGCAGGCTGACATTTAGTCTGACAGTTTTCATTGATTGAATTCTGTAAGTATTATTAATTCAATTCCCCTAATGGTTTTTGACACACAGGAATGATATTCCATTTTGCAATAAGAGCTTGGCTACCCAATCTGGGCGTAGAGACGTGGGAACATGAAATAGTAGGTAGGGATGGAACTTGTAGAAGCAAATCGTACATCTTATAAAGCTAAAACATTAAGGGCTGTTTGGGTGCTGTACTTTTTCAAAACAAAAGTTTTGAAAAAACATAGTTTTAAAAGCCAGTGGTTTAGCAAAAAGAGCTTAGGAGTGGAGTTTTTAGACTAAAAAATGGTTGCACTTTTAGCAATATACCATGGCTTTTAAAACTACAAAAGTGTTTACATCCAAGCACCTTGATACCTCTCAAAACCAAAGTATTGTGCTAAATTGTAGTATTCTTACAGAACTCCAAAAACACTTGGTATCCAAACAGGGCCTACGGCTGAAACCTAAACAAAATGAAAACTTTCTAAATATCAGAAATGGAATGTCGGTATCTAGAATTGATATGGAACGATTACACAATTAGCTCCAAGCATTGAACTAGAATATATGACTTATGAGACCATCTCTTTCATGCAACCGCCCACCAATTGACTATGCAGGAATACAAACCGGTCAATTATAAATTTGAATGTAAAGCAACACAAGGTTGGTCTCACAAATACCCCAGCTGCTACCGTCAATAGATATTCGCATGGAGGGATGAGTTGCAAACTATTAGATCAGTCGACACAACTTGTAGTTAAAATTCATCGGTCCATCATGATTTAAGATTTTGATAGCGATCTAATACTAAGTGTGCACATCTTTTCGTCAATACTAAGGTTATTGTTGCTTGATCTTGACCATTACTTGCCAACTACCGCATTACAACAGTTCAACATACAAGAGTCACACGCTCCAACCTTTATCCTCAATCGTTCCATGACTGGAACTTATTTTAATAGTCATCAGAATCGGTTGCGAATGGTTGTGATATTGGGACCCGATTCTGTTAATATCTTTTAAAGTGATATTTAGAGTCACACTTTGAACATCCAATATTCACATATAATAGACAGTAGATAAATAATGTTATCACATTATTACATCCATGTCACATAAGTGCGAACATAGTATAAAAGATATAGTTCATCATTATACTATGAAATTTTCTTGTACTTGAATCTCTGTCTTTACTCCTTATTATTTGTCTTGTGAGTCCACTCCCGTGCGTCGCGCGTCCCTCTCTTAAAAATTTCGACGCCAACAGGTGGGTCCCACCCCGTGATTTCCACCCACCACACCCAGTGATTGACAAAAAAACAAGCACAGGCATTCTGGGCTCCCTAGCTCTGCCCGTCGCCGCCGCTGTCTCCTCCCAAGGTGCAGGCGCTCTCGGCTCCCTCGCTTCAGCAGCCGCCGCTGTCTCCTCCGCAGCCCCGCCTCCTCTCGACCCTGCAGTGTGGATGTGGCCCGCCTCCCCTCCCTTCCCAACCCTAATTCTCACCGGTGCCGCCATCGTTGAGCCTGCGTTCGTGGTCGTGGCCGTCCGCGAAGTCGCCCCATGCCTCGCCGCCGTATTTACTCCGTTCGTCGTCCACCAGCTCCGTTTGGCGGTCCTGCTGCAGAAGCGCGGCTGGCCGCCGCGGCCGCAGGAGGAGGACCACGCCGGCGGAGATTTTGAGGACGAGGCGCAGGGGCTCGCGCCGCCACAATCAGCGTGTGGCCTCTCAGCTGCTGCGGTGGCCGCGCTAGACCAGCACCTCATCGGTTAGCGACACTGCTGAATTGTGCGTGCTTCCATGGTTGGGAACCTGCTACGAAGGGTTCATCTTGGCTTTTGGGTTTAGGAGGACTAGCCGTCCTGCTGCTGTGATCCAGTCTGGCCTTTATCCTTTCGTTTCTTGCCTCTCGGCATGGTGAATTGGGCAATTGGTGGTTTCTCTGCCTGTCCAATGGTTAGTTCAGTTTAGTTTGTTAAACTCCGGTTGCTTATGATAGCTTGTTAGAGAAATTTGTCAGACCGAGGGCCATTTGCTAGGCCACACCTGCTTGAATGTAAAACGTAAGAACACCCTTGGACTGCACTGGAGACTGATGTTTACCATCCGAGGATTTAACCGTTCTTGTGCTGACATGCTTAAGTTGAGTTGTTATTATTATGAAAATAAATATCATATTTCATATTTGGAAAAATTTCTTAGTTATAGCAATCTTTCAACATGCAGATATCATGAAACATAGTGGCAAACTGATAAGCCATGCTGTCAAAAAGATGGTCGAGGAGTATGAATCAAAGAGGAATTCTTTCTGTGATATTTCAAATTTTAACTATGTTGTTTGAGGTAATAATAGCTTCTTATTGCATTGCTTTGTTCTTTTTTCAGTCTCCGCATAATTGTTTGGTAAACCTGTGAATCTTATTATTACATGTTTGTGGCACTAAGCACCAAATTTATCCAGATTACCTTCATTAGTCGGATGTGGAAGACGTTGTGATGTCCCTTGTTGATACTGCTAGAAAAGTATCCTTTGCTCTCTTGTTCTGTAGTGGGAACAAAGATTTTTCATCTGTAATCTGGTAGATTATCAAAAGTTTCAGTTATATTAGATCATATTGGTTCTAATAAAGCTCATACGGACATTTATGATTTTTATTGAGAGTGGATTTACTAGACCTTAAATACCATATAGGGTCCGGTGGAAGATAATTACATGTCAAAGCAGAAAGACATAAAGAATTTGAAAGAAAAACCTGATTTGATTTTCCGTGATTGATACAGTCCAAAAACACCCATGAAAAGCCACGTACAAGCTTATCCGGCTCCGGGCCTGAATATTCTTTAGCAACTAGCGCGTGACCAATTGACAGGTGCATTCTTTTTTCGATTTCAATCTGAACAAGCAGTTATTTCGAACCCGTCTGACAATGATTCATGTGCCTTTATTGTTTTTTATTGTCAGAAATGCTTAGATGTAGGCTAACATTGAAGTGAAATATTTGGTTTTGCACAGGCTTATAGCATCCTGTTTTGAATTGTTTTGTTTTTGTTTTTGACAACAGAAGTTTCAGTTCATCACTAAAATGGTTTCTTGCTGCTGGTATTATTGTGGGAAGTAGTCTGCAGATTCAGAAGTAGCTTTTTCGTTTAATTTCATTGTTAAAGTGCAGTCCCTTATAGTTGCTTTACCGTTATGAAACGTACAAAGATATAAGTGTCATCCATGACATTACATGCCACCTAATTATGATAGTTTGACACTGTAATCATAATCAACTAGCTGGAGTCAAAGTGATTTGACGTTTGAGTTTTTATGCAACTGAAAGACAATTCAGCTGATACTTTGCATATCTATGCTAATTAAGGAATGCTTGTACATACTCCATTTTACAATTGGTTTCAGTGATAGGATATCAATCACTATAATATAATTTGATTGTAATACTTCTGCTATCAATTCTTTTTCTTTTTTTTTTCCCCTTTGTACGCCCAGGTTTCAGAATTGAAGTGGTGAGTCTCCACAAGTTCATCATGGTCAGAATCAAGTGCGTTCAAACTTGAAGGATGTTTTTTATTATGAACTTGTCAATCCTTTCGCTGATTCTACTTGGTCTATTAGATTGCTAGATGTGCTATTCTGCAACAATTTAGGAGTGCTTGCTTTGGAGATTGGTTCATTGCCTCTTTTCTAAAGTGACCTGTGTAGCTGAAGGGGAGAAAAAGAAAACCTGAACCTTCGAACACAAGTGTGATAGAGATAAATGCCTCCTCCATCGAGCTAGCTAGGTGGTGGGTTGCCTTTGTCAAATCAGAGTGAGTTAGGCTTGCTACTCTTGTTGCATTGTTCTTCTCGTCTCATGTGTCGTCTGGATTTGTTTGCCAAAGAACACAGCTGTTTCCCTTCCATTGTAGTTGTGGACTTGTAAATTATAGATATCTGATATTTTAAGTGAGGTTGTTCATGTACCATTTTGTAAGGATCATAATACTCTGCAATTTCTGTTGTTTTATGAAGCAAACATCAGTTTCGGAATGGCATCTAGAGAGAGCTCGGCGAGTTTGTGGTGACAAACAACATGCACGCTAAAAAGTTAGGAGTTGCTGTCCTGTGAAACATCACCAGGATTTTTATGGTGGCTTCAAGTTCGGAATGTATCAGAAGTTATTAGACCAAGACGATCTGGTGGTCATGCATGACACCGGCATGACCGAGGCGTGGGCATGAGAGGAGCGTGCAGGCGAAGCTGTGTGGAGGGTGGCTGGGTGTTTTGGTGTTCTGAATGCAGTATCGCGTCAGGAGTGATGCCTGGTGCAATTTCAAACATAATTTTGTATATGAGTAATTTGATTCGGAGTCATGATTGTAAATAAACAAGGTGTTTCTTTTCAACTCAGAAATCTTTGAAGCATAAACCATTGTTTATACTTGAGCGAACATTTGCATTTGATGAGTTACCGTCCTTTATCTAGGTGAAGTGAACCGACCTCTAAAAACAATCATATGTTTTACATTTTTCTTATTGACTTATCCACCATCGGATGTAGTTCGATAAGGGAAGGCATCTTTATGTTTGCACTAATTTGTATAAGTTTCTTCATAAACGTCGCATTGATAATTTTGCTTTTATTTAAAAGCGCAACTGCATATGTATGGTCAACTATAAAGTTTAAACGAATCTAATATAGTTGTATGAGTAATATTAAATCTATTAAAACAATTAATATTGAGGGATTGTTTTTTTTATCAGCCCGTGGCAACGCACGGGCACTTTTGCTAGTCAGATTATATTTTTGAATGGCGTTTTAAAATATAATATAATTCCTCCTCTAACGGACTTAGCTGGTGGCTTGGTTTCAGTATGCTCTGCTCTGTCAGCACCAAGGCTTTTTATCTGCACAAATTAAAGCATGGATGAGAACACAATCTTGGGCCTTAAACAAAAGGCAATGCATTTCCATAGATAATCAAGCTTCAGTTATTATTTGAAGAGAAATGGTTAAATATTAGCTTAATGCTTACCTTCAGAAACCCACACAAGCATTGCTTGGATCTTTTAATGTGTACCGACGCCTTTGAGTGCCATATTGGAAGACTGAGCCTAAGATAGCATCGTGATTGAAATTGTTCAAGGTAAAATCTTATAGGGAAAGGCCTAGAAATATATTATTAGGAAAAGTTATATTTAATTAGTCCTTCATATATATATATATATATATATATATATATAACTTGGGAAATAGACTTAATGTTTTTCATTCAGTCTGTCCAGAATAAGAGATCCCCCTCGACTGCACTTCTTGCAAGCTTATATTAGATAAGGTTGAGGCCTTCCCTAGTGAGCATAAAAAAAAAATCTTGCTGGTTAATATTGACACGGATTGTCATACCACCTTCTTGGGACCTTCGCTAGCGACACAGACGCACGCGGCTGTAGCAGAGGCATCGTTACCTCATGTGATGATGTCACGATGGTTGCCATCAGGCCGTTCGCGCGCGTCGCTAATCACCAGCTGGTCCTGACTATTTGACAAAGGTAGCCGACGCTGCCTTTGTTGATCGTGTCTTTGACAAAGGTAGCCGACGCTGCCTTTGTTGATCGTGTCCATTGCTACGTCCATATATGTGATATAGTCGTGATAATTCAGGGAAGAACAACCATCTCTGAAAAAGACAGCAAGCAGTTTTTCTGGGAGTTTTACATTACCACTTTGTTCTTAGTCTTTGCTAGGAAACAAAATAATCAGCTATGTTGAGCTATTTAAAGATTATTTCCTTTTTCCAATCGTAGCAAATACAGTTTGGTGCTATCAAAATCTCTCTCTCTCTCTCTCTCTCTCGTGTTTAATGGTATACTAATTTCAAGAATTTATTTTTTTCTTTATCTTCTTTGATTCTTTATTTTGTGGCGCGTTCTTGAACGCAACTCTGTTGTTTGCCATCTGATAAGATATGTCGCAATCAGCCAAAAGTTGGCACTGTTGCTGAAACTCATGCCCGCGAGGAAGTTCGATTCAACGTTTGAAGTTCTGAGCAGGACAGTTACCAGAAGGCGGCTTCATAATAATGCCGGCAATTTCGATGCTACTTTCCCAAAGTATGCCGGCAATTGCGATGTTATTTTCTTAGACCCGTACATATGCTCATGCTCACTATTACCACGGGAACTGGTTTTGTACAGAATGATTGCCATGCCATTATGTTGTAGTATACACAAGCATATGCATGGTTAATTAGATATTCATTTTATTTATTTCTCGACATTACCATTGTCATCATATTTGGTTCGAACTTGATTTATGTGCTGTATAATCCTTGTCACCCTATCTGAGTATGATCTTTTTCTTTCTTTGTCACCTCTCAACTAATAACCAATAACTAGGATATTACAGGTGCGAGCCCACCCCCGCCCCCCCAACCACCACGAACCACCCAACCACATCGTGAACACTGCCCTTCATCTTATGTATCAAGATATTTTCATTTTATCGTTGATCCATATCTTCAGATAGGATTAGATGTGACGAGAAAAGGTCCAATTTTAATCATTCGTTATTCAATGGGCCCTTAGTCAAACCATTTTGTCCATAATTTTCCTTCACAATAGTGAAATAATTTATTGCAAGAAACTAGTCCATTACTATGAGGGCAACTTCTTCCTTAGCATCCACCTATAGGACTCTTACTGCCAGCTCTCTCCCTAGTGGGATCGTTTTATGCATTAAAAGGGTAGGTGACTTGATCTGACGGCATCCAGTTTTCATGTCTCAACTACTAACAAGGAGTCAGCATGGCGCCTTTGAGAGCTCGTAAGGGGTGAGACCACATTATGTTCAGGATGGAAGTTGAATTGAAAGGAAGATACTTTTATGTAAAATGAGATATATATAGTTTCAGTTGACAGTACAATAATACGATAGCAGTCTATTTTAATTGGTCCAATAAGAAAGAGCTTATATAAGACGCCTTATCTTCTATGACAGTTTCCAAAATGGCAGCTAGAAGTGAAATCACTCCAGTCAGGGCTTCCCATGATGTTTCTGTCAAAAAAAAAAAATCGTTACAAGCCATCGACGACAAGTAGTCATCAATGTTAAGTTATCCCCATGGTTCTAGTTTGCACTTCTCGTGAAAATTGTTGATAGTTGACACCGGTGATTAGAATATTCCAAACAGTTTCTGGGGTGTGACGAAACATATCAGCTATCACATTGATAATGTAGTATATGTAGATGATATCTGTTAAAATGTAGTAATGATGTATATATATTATTTTGCGTACAATAGTTTCTTACATTAAGCTTCTTGTGTGCTTAAATTCAGTGTCATCTTTAAATGCACACTAACAATGTAAAGACGGACCTACATGCATCATATGCACTTTCGACCTTTGTTTCGTTTATTTATTCTCCTGCTTGTGAAGTTAAATATTGTGCAAAGATTCCTATGTAATTGCATGATTTCAGTACTTATGTTTCATTATCTTGTGTTCGAATTGTGATTCTAGTGGACACATGATTGTGCAAAAATAGTTTTATCAAATATCTACAATTTATCTTTGCTTTGAGTTGTTGTTTTGCACCAAAATTTGTTTAGTGGACATCGCGGTGAGCAGCATTATGAGGCGCCGGAGGTCGGCGACCTTGGCCGGATGTACCGCAGCATCGGCCGCGATGTCTGTGAGGGTGGTAGAGCCGCCCCAGCGGTGCATGGCTTCAGGGATGCCAAGGTCCACGGCGCACTTGATCGCCAAGGACTTCACATAACCCAGCAGATGGCCCTGGACCTCGGCAAGGGCGACGAGTAAATCCTGAGGACTCACTTTGGACAACAGCCTTAGCGTCATGGACTCACATGTTGCCTTCATGGAGGAAGCATAACTCTAAGCTGCGCCTTGGAAAAGAAGCTTAAAGCAACAACATGTGCTTCTACAGAGGGCGGAGCCTGTCGACAGAGGGGCATAGCGTCTCCTCACCTGTTGCCCACCGTGGCAATGGAGCGAATGACGGCGGAGTCAGAAGTTAGCAAGTAGAACTGGTGGAGCCTCTCCTTGTTTTCGTGGAAGCTGCTGGCATAGGTGATGCAGGAGTATAACTGGTGGATGCAACGATGGAGCTGCCTGCAGATCCGGTTCTGGTGGGTGCCTTCTTCCTTAGATGGAGCAGGGACAATGATGGATGGCCTTATCTTCAGAACAGGGAGCGATAGATGTTGACGGTCGTTACGGACCAATTTAGACCGTCAACTAGCTTAATAAATAAGAAGGATTGGACATTTCTTACACGCATTTTATTTAGAAATAATCTATTTCCACATGTACCTCTAGATTTTAGTGTGCAGGTGGAATAAGGGAGAAATCCAGGTGAAACCATGTCCCAAGGCGACGAAACAACACTTTTACAAACTCGACGTTCGCCGCGGGAATACAACTCCAAGACAAAAGGCCAAATATCGTCAAAGTCCAACACAACCAAGGCCTAATGCACCTGGACCAGAGAAGAAGACCCAGAGGGGGAGCCACCTGCCAAAGCCCAGCCCAGGTGGGGCCAGGCACAGGTCGGCCGACCCCCCTTGGCCAGGTCGGCCGACCTGGCAGGGTGGCCCCCTCGGCCCATCTTTTTGTGGCGGTTTGTAACCGACCTCTGGAGGTCGGTTCCCCCTGCATTAAATGCCACCGACCTCGGGAACCGCCTCAAAGTTGCCGACCTTCAAGGACTATATAAGGAGGGGTACCCCCCCCTCCTTTCAACACACACACACACACCACAACAGAAGGATCATTCCCTCCTCTCCTCACGCTAGAGCTAGAGACTCTTCTAGGTAGTGCTAGGCTGAGTAATGGGCTGCCTCATTGCTCCCAAGGTCTTGTGGAGAGTTGGGTATAGCTCTTGTATCCTCTCTTTGTAAGACTTGTTCTTCGTCTAATGGAATACATTCGTTCCTATAGTTGTTATGTGCTTAGTAGTTTGATCATGATCCTGCATGAATGTTCATCGTTCGTTCATGTTTGTTCATCGCTCGTTCAGGTTTGTTCATCGTTCGTTCATCGTTCATCGATGATCGCTAGTAAACATACATCGAGCGTTCCTTGTTCGTTCATGCTTGATTATCGATTATTCTTGCACGTACTTAATTGATCGTCGTTCGTCGCTCGTTCTTGAGCGACGAACGCTTATGCATAACTTAGTGCTTGCTTTGACCCTTTTGTTTAACTCATGCTAGTTAGGCTAGTTGTTCTTATGTTTTGGCATCGGGCTCTCTGTCCTGCAAAGGTGCTCTAGATTTATCACCCCGTCGATCCGAAGGGTTGGGGGTGCCTCGAGGGATCTAGAGTTGTGGTTAGTGACGCCGGCATGGTGCTGGGGTTGTCTCTCCACCCTTGAGTATGTGCGTGTCCCACGGTTTGTAGAGGTAGGTGGCAGGAAGTGACAGCCCTGTCCATCCAAAGGAACCCTCCACGTTCGGGCACGGCATAGGAGTATGTAAATGCGCCGGAGTCGCGGGGCAGACCCTGCGTATGCCGGACCTCCCGAAGTTGCCTAGACATAAGACGCTTGCTTGCGCTTGCATGATCTTAGATGATAGGTAGAGGCCTTGCACGCTCTATGAATGTTGTACTTTAGGAGTAGTAGCTCACTAGTCTAACTTAGCATTGCTTAGAATTGTCTCTCGCCTTTTATTAGAGAGAGTGGGATACCTTTGTGTGTGTCACACTATCCTCAACTATTGAACCTTACCCCTGCTTTGGAATGTGGTTATATCATCTATCATTTGTAACACCATGAACATAAGTACTCTTGTCAACCATGTCTTCCCTTGGGAAAATATAAATACGATACCCTTGGAATACTCTCGGGTGAAATGCTACAACGGGTTATCCGTCCGCTTGCGGATATTCATTTAACATGATAAACCTTATAATACATATCTAGTACTTGTTACTAGACGTGAATTATTTGGTTAATAGTGCAAGTGACTCAAACCATAACCCCCGGCGTCTCCCGCGGTCGCGTATTTTCTGCGTGACCGTAAGAGACGCCAACAAGCATTTCTGGCGCCGTTGCCGGGGAAGACATTGGTTAATAAGAATACGATGATTGTTCATGATTACTCTTGATATGATCTAACCATTGCCCATGCAGGCTAACCTTGATCTGTTTTCTCTTTGATGTGAAAACAGGATAGTGTATGCGTGGATTCAACTTGCCGCAAAACTTCGTTGACAATCCCGAGTCACTTGTGAGGAAGACTCGACCTCGCGTCGTCGTCTCCCCTCAAGAACTCACGACAAGCGAACCCGCATCTTCCGCACCATCAACTTCAACAAACATGGCTAACAGGACCCTTCGTGAATACTCCGCGCCCTCCGTCGCCAATGTGCCCGTTGGACCCACTGTCGACGTGGGTGACGAAGGACTCGACATCAAGTCCAGCCTCATCACTATGGTGCAGGCTATACCTGAAGCGTCTCCGCTTTTCGCAGGATCGAGTCGGTATAGCGCTGATGAACAGACGCAACAGTACAGCATATAAAAAGCACAATTTAAGTCTTTAAGTGGTTACATTAATCCAATTAAAACACAGAGTCGCACAGCGGAAATAAACGATACAAGTCTGGAAATAAAGTACAAGCGTACGCGCTCACGATACACAAGAACCCACATCCAAAGCCATGAAGATGCGGACTCGAGAGGAGATCACTCCTCAGTCTCCCAGTGGGCTGTCCAACCAAAGGGAAGCTGGCCATCCCACTGTCCACCTCCACCCGTAGAGTCGGGAATAAAGGTGCTACCTGCAACAAAATCATAAAGAGCCAAACCCTGAGCAACTAATACTCAGCAAGTCTTACCCGTCAAATTGGCTATCTACAGCCGACTCCTAATTATGCAAAGGCTACAATGGGGTGGCTGACGCGATTGCATAAAAGCGCACTAATTACTTGATCCTTACTTTCAAGTTTTAGTTCCAATTAAGTACTTAACCAATAAAGCAGTGTTCATATATCTAGAACAGGTATAGTAACAATACATCAACGGTGACAGTATATATAGCAATGTAAATAACAGTAATGTAATAGACTAGCATCATCATCTCATCAATCATGTCACACTACGAGGTGACTCAGTGAGCAAGGTTGCTCTTGACCGAGAGCGGCGGCATCGATGTACATCCTGCAGGAGAAAACCTGACCACACGCCATACGCGGCAAAGGCCACATACGGCAACCGTTTACGCTACGTGCCACCAGAGCTGTACCAGATTCTACTCCTCCCGAGGAAGGGCTCTCCCACCGCAGCCCCCGTCCCGAACGGCTGACTGCGCGGGACGCCACCCTACCTCTCCTAAATACCATGATAGAAAGAGTAAAGTATCTACCAGACATTCAGGGCGACGCAGGTTACTAGGTTTACTAGGCCCATAAAAACACTAGCATGTGAGTCAGTACGTTCAAACTTGCTCAACAGGGCCAACAACGGACGGTCCTTAATCGACACAGACGGGGCTACACCACCGTGAAGGCCCAGCCTTCTCCAACCATCCTATACAAGCAATTCCCCGTCCGGTCTCAACAAATCCTAAATCCAGCTAGTACAATCCAGGAGTCCCTATCATGCGAGTGGGACCTACCACTCGACTTCTACCGTCCGCTAGCCACTAAGCCTAGCAAGTTCTAACGTAACCTAGACCACATCTACAAAAATAGGACACAAGGTAGGATATGGAAGGGTAATCCTAATGCATTTCTAAGGTTGCACATCAACTCCTAATAGACCTAATCCACAAACATTGACTAGCCCCAATCAAGTGCACAAATAAAAATCCTAAATAGGGAGGCATGCACCGGGGCTTGCCTGGCTCAGGGGTGTAGCTAACAGGGTCAGCGGGGTCAGTGTCCTGCTGCGGCTGCTCCTCCTGCACCTCCGGCAGCTGGAAGTCCAGTGGCTCCGGAGTCGTCTCTGTCACTACACGTTATGACAAGGAAATGATGCAAAGTTAGATGCAAGAATATGATGCAATAATGATTTAATTACTTGATAGGACAGTCATTTACACTGTAAGTGCAAATGATTAACTTTGTTAATTAATTTCGTCTGGAGTATTTCCTTCATTGACTTTCAATTAAGTTAACCATTTAATCAACCTAAGTTGATTAAATAAATAATTTGGTTTCAAAAAATTAATTTATGTCCAGTGGAATTTTTCTGGTGAAAGTCACCACTGGAAGTAATTTATAGTGAAGTTTGATGATTTGTTGCTTTACATATTAATTATAATAATTTATACAATACAGATAATGATTTAATTCATAAGAAAATAATTATACATCATATGACAGTGGAAAAATGTTCTGTATGTGTGTTATCAGAAGCTTAACAAGCAGGCAAGATTTCATGATTTAATGAGCAACAAAAAATTTATTAGGAATTAAACAAGGTTTGCATCATTTATAATTTTACAGAAAACACGAAAACGAGTTGCAAGATAAAATTGGTTTCATAATTTTCGGAGGTGTATTCGATTTACTATGAATTTTACAAGTTTTTGGCAATTTCTGACAATTTGTTTAAATCGAAAAGGATTTAGAAATTGGGCGGACTAATCAAATCGGGGCCACACAGAGGGCCACTGGATTCGGGCCGCACCAGATCTGGACTGACCACACGGGATCCAGCCACTCAAATCTGGAAACACACAGTGGGCTACACGGGGCGGCGCACCAGATCCTGTGTTGACACACGGGATCCCGACGCTGTGGCCCTCGATGCGCCTGCCGGAGTCATCGCCGGAAGGCGGCGGCGCGCTCGCCGGAGCTAAGCTTCCGACGGCCAAATGACGAATGGTTAGCGCGGGAAGAGAGAGCGTGGAACGGAGGTTTCACCTCGACGACTCGTGGCTCGAGAGGATGGCCGGAGGGTGGTCGGCGTCGAGGAATGGCGGCTGGTGGCGCTCCGGCGTCGACGCGGGCTCGCGGTGGTCGACGGGAGCTGCACCCGCTGGCGCCACGGCTTCACGGCGTCGAGAGGGAGCGGGTCATGGTACACGATGACGTCGAGGAGGCTCGGAAGGAGTGGTGCTCGACGGGGAGTTCTTCACGGTGGTCGCCGGTGGCGGAAGGGGAAAATCCCAAATGCGACGGACTCACTGCGGAAAGAGGGGAAAGGTGAGGTCAACGGGGGCGCAACTTCACAAGGAACGTTCCCGTGCGAGGAATCGATGCGGAACTTACCGGAGTAAGAGGATTCAACGGCGAGGAGGGGGTGGCGCGGTTGACCGGACTCGGAGATGAAGGCCCGATTCCCCCTCGCACGAGGATGCAGAGGGAAAATGGTGCCTCGGGGAAGCTTCTCTACCCCATGGCGACCTTCCAGGCTGCGTCTGCTGGGTTGGGTTTGGGCAAAACGGCGGCGCAGCGGAGTGAGCACGAGCTCGGCCCGGCAATGGCGAGAGGAGGTGGTGGCTAGGGTTTGCAACTCGCGGGCAGCGGGGAAAATGAGGGCGAGGGAGCTCGGAGAGGAGCGGAGTCGCCTCTTGTCCGAACGGCGCTGGTCAGGGGCGGCAAGACGCGCCGGTGGACGACGGCCACGCGGCGAGGAGCTCCCGACGGCCTCAGTGAGAGAGAGGGGGATGACATGCGGGCCCAGCGGCATCTTTTCTTTTTCCCGATTTGTTCAACTCTGATTTTCCCCAATATTGTGCACTCAATTTGAACTAGCAATTGAACTTCAAAAATTGTGGAACCGGTTGCATTCGAAAGGTCATGAAATGCTCTTTCCAGTGACATAACATGCACATCTCAATTCGAAATAGAATTCAAATGGCAGCTAGTCAAAGTTGGACATTTTTGGAACTTTGGGGATTTATTTGAGCATCGAAATGAATTTCAAAAATCACCAAAAATTCTCCAAAATTCTTATTTCGCAAGGGCTATCTCCAGGAATTTTGGTTGGGTCAAGTTGTTAAAGAAATATTTGAGTTGCTTCACAGATATGGTTTTGAACTTGTTTAAACTTCGAATTTCGAATTTTTGAATTTGGCTTGATTTCATCTTTTCTTCAGTTTGGTTTGCACGAGTCTGAACTTCAGTGACACAGGGTGTCACAATACCCTTTTGTGGGAAGGCCCACGAGGACGCCAACACTCACCTTCAACAGTTCCTAGAGATATGCAACACATCAGCCACAACCGGAGATGCCATCAAACTCCGCCTGTTTCCCCTCTCCCTCCTTGGGAAGGCGAAACAATGGTTCTACAACAACCGTGCAAGCATTGACACTTGGAACAAATGTTGTACAGAGTTCCTCGCTAAGTTTTTCCCGATGGGCAAAACCAATGCCCTTCGTGGAAGAATCTCAAGCTTCCAGCAAGCAACAAATGAATCCATACCCGAGGCGTGGGAGAGGTTCCAAGAATACATATCTGCCTGCCCACACCATGGGATGGAAGAATGGCTCGTTCTTCAACACTTCTACAACGGGTTGACATCAACAGCCCGTGGACATATGGATGCCGCTGCTGGTGGAGCTTTCTTCTCCATGACCGTGGCTCAAGCAAAAGAGCTCATAGAGAAGATGGTTTCAAATCAAGGGTGGAGTGATGATCGACTCCAAACACGCTCAAAAGGCATTCACCCTGTCAAAGAGGTGGACATTGTTGGTATTTCTTACGTCACAGATAAATCCGCAAGCGCACGGAATACCGTTGTAGCACTTCACCCGGGAGTATTCCAAGGTATCGTATTTGTTTTCCCCAAGGAACGGAGTTATTCTACCACAGGGCAAGTTTTACCCAAGGACAACCAAGACAACTAGCAAATTAGGATCGAGAGGGTGATTATATCTAGTTATCCTAGAGGATAGACGAACTCAAGCTCTACTTGTCTACTTCGGGCGCCGGCTTAGGCCTGGTCTGCCAAGCCACTCCGACCTGTAGCTCTACTATGTACCCGAACGTGGAGGGTTCCTTTGGACGGACAGGGCTGTCACTTCCTGCCGCCTACCTCTACAAACCGTGGAGCACACAGCAAACAAAGGTAACCTCTAGCCTAGACACCACGTCTATGCCGTTGATTACTACTCTAACCTCGGCCCAAAGCTGAATTTAGAAGGCTAGAGCACCCCTTGCGGAGCGATGATCCCGTAAACAAGTATAACAGAAATTACGCCTAGAAAAGTAATATTGCTCGCTAGATAAATAATCACCACGTATAAATCACAAAGAGTGTTTACACGCCAAGGTAAAGAAATAGAACTAAACCTCCACCAAAATGGAAGGAGTATTCCTTTCTCTCCCTTGCCCTCTCTCCTATTCTACTAGTGTACAAAAGGCTCTCAGCCTAAGGATTGGAGTGGAGCTCTATTGGAGAGTCTTGCGTCTTGTGGTGTGTTTTGAGAGGGAGGGGTGCCCCTTTATTTATAGCCTTGGAAGGTCGGCAACTTTGAGGCGGTTCCCGAGGTCGGTGACATGTAATGCAGGGGGAACCGACCTCCAGAAGTCGGTGATGAACCGCCATAAAAAGATGGGCCAGTGGGGCCTCCCTGGCAGGTCGGCCGACCTGGCCAGAGGGGGTCGGCCGACCTGGCCTGGGCCCCTCTGGGCCTGGTCCTCCTCTGGCTGCTTCCTTGGCCTGTGTACTTGCCTAAACCACGTGCATTGCTTGATCTTGAAGCCTGATTCTGTGGTTTTTGGGCTTTTGGACTAAGTTCTTCAGTCCGGGGAAAATCCGTCGATTGCAAAGTCCACGTTTAGTGCATGTTTTCCCCTGTTTTTGTATGGATTGCACCTGTACTTCATAATTCACCAAGACTAGTGGAATTTGTTAGAAATAAACCCTATGTCACTACACTTGGTGATGGTGTTAGGTTCAAAAAGGTGCATAAAGTTGACGGTAAAAATGGGTCGTAAGGACCGTCAACAAGATCCCCCACACTTAGCTCTTTGCTCGTCCTCGAGTAAAGCTATGAGTGGAATTTGGGGAGGACTCATCCCTTTTGATGAATGAAACCTGCACACAAGCTATTACAAGCCACACCTTTTTACCTGCGAACATGATGGTGGCTAACATGTATTCTTGGATGATTGAAAAGTGGAACGATTCATGACTTAAGTCACCTTGCCTTCACCTACTAAGTACCTTGGGTTTTTGAAAGAGTTTTGAAAAATATAAATAAAATAGCTCTTGCTCCTCTATTGATTCTCTCGGATCGCTCAAAAAGTGTATTTTCCTTACCAAAGCATTGATTTGCCTCTTTTATCCTACTTCTAAGGCTTGTATGTGGAGCTCAAGGTAGGGATAAAAGAGGCATACTTGTATCACAAATATTGCTGAACCAAAAGAAGGATCCACGGAGAATTCAAGTCATACAACCTTGATCAAGAAGTGCATGTGTGGATGGATGTGTGAATGTTTATATGTGACGACTCCTTTATTGGTTTTTACCTCTCTTTGTTTTGTATTTCCGAGACATGGCTATCATTTTTCTTTCTTTTCTTTTCATGCTCTGTACATGAGCATTTTTTTTTCTCTTTCTTTATCTTGCTCATCTTTTTGTGAGCCTTCTTTTTTTTTCTTTCTTTGCATAGCCATGTCCCTCTTTTGTTTATGAGAGAGAGAGGTAAAATGGGATAAAAGTGAGGAGTGTCTTTATTTGGATGGGTGGATGTGCTAACTCCCGGTGTAGGAGTTTTAGCAATTTTGGTGGATCGTGTACGTGATCTTGATCAAGAGAGCATGACAAGTATCTCATTAGGGTCACAAAATTTTGGAAAAGCTCATTGCAACACAAGCAGCATATGTGTGTAAGTTTGAAAATTGTGATCAACATATGGCATTGGTAGGAAATCATATACCAAAAGAGGAGCAGCGAGCCATGCTATTTTAACTTTTTGAAATAAAATTCCCAAGGACTTTGTAGATTGAGCAAAAGATCATTTCATCGAACCATATCACACTCGCCAATTATCTAGAAAAACATGGGTTCCTATGGATAGGTTGTTCACAAGCAAGTGGTGATGAAGCGAGTAATAACAAGTGTGCAAGTTCATGTTGAGAACAAAAAGGGAGAGCATTGGGATTCATAAGGATGTAGTAAAAGAAATTTTCCCAAGTTTTAATTGGTCAAGTTTTATTTCCGTATCTCAGAATGAACTTGACAGGTATGGTAGGCAAAAAGGGAGTGTGGGAAACAAACTTAAGTAGCACGGGAAAGCAGAGGCTCAGTGGGACCCACCAGGGGTCGGCCGACCTGGTCCAGGGGGGTTGGCCGACCTGGTGTGGCCTCCTCTGGTGCCCAATTTTCGCTCATTTGTTGGTGTTGTCCTTCCCGTGATGGTTCTGAGTGATTTGCGCGTGTTTGTTTCGTTTTCGCGATGTATCTCCCCCCACACTTGCCTTTTTGCCTGTTCCCTTCAAAATAGACAAAGATATTTGGAAACACAAATTGCTCTACCGGTATGGAAGCCCGGGGAGCACTAATTTGATTGAATTTTCTTGCTATATTTATTTTAAGGAAAGTGCTACTACGGGTGATAAAACAAATCAGAGGATATCATGATAAAGATTCTAAATTAATCAAGTGCATGACATCAAACTCTTTATTCGTATCGGGTTCAAAATAAATTTTTAGACGCTGGCCATTTACCTTGAATACTTTACCTTCGTCGTCTTGGAGTGTGATTGCTCCGTGTGGCGAAGTTTCAATAACCGTGTATGGCCCGTCCCATTTGCTTCTCAATTTTCCGTGCCCGAATAGTTTCACCCGTGAGTTGAATAGCAAGACTTTGTCTCCAACTTTGAATTCTTTTACTCTTATTCTTTTATCGTGCCACCGTTTAGTCCTCTCCTTATAAATGGCTGAGTTGTGGTAAGCTTTGTCTCTCCATTCTTCCAACTCAGCTATCTCCATTTTTCTCTTCCATCCGGCACCTCGAAGGTCCATATTCCATTTTCTAATGGCCCAATATGCTCGATGTTCCAACTCGATGGGTAAATGGCATGTTTTTCCATATACGAGTTGGTATGGTGACATGCCTATGGGTGTCTTGTATGCTGTCCGGTATGCCCATAGTGCATCGGGTAGCTTGCTTTTCCATGACTTCCCCATTTCTAACACGGTCTTTTGCAGGATCCGTTTGATTTGCTTGTTTGAAGTCTCGGCCTGCCCACTTGTTTGAGGATGGTATGGAGTGGCTATGTTGTGTCGTGCTCCAAGTTCTCTAAGGAAGCTTCGGAAGGTCTTATCAATGAAATGAGACCCTCCGTCGCTTATCACTAGTCTCGGTGTTCCAAATCTTGGGAAGATAATCTCGTGGAACATCCGGCGAGCGTGCTTGGAGTCGGCAGCTCGGCACGGCATTGCCTCTACCCATTTGGACACGTAGTCGACTGCCACCAAGATGTATTCACAGTCTTGTGACTTGGGGAATGGCCCCATGAAGTCGATGCCCCATACGTCGAAGAGTTCGACTTGTAAATTGAAGTTGAGGGGCATTGCATCCCTTGCCGTGATGCCTCCAAATCTTTGACATTGTGGGCATCGTCTGACGAATTCTTTTGTGTCTTCGTACATTGTTGGCCAAAAGAAACCACTTTGCCATATCTTGGCCTGAGTACGAAACACTCCATGGTGTCCCCCGTATGGAGCTGCATGACATTTCTCGATGATTTGTGTGCTCTCGGGTGTCGGCACACATCTTCTGAGCAGTCCATCGGCGCAGACACGGTAAAGGAAGGGCTCACTCCAAAGGTGACGACGACTCTCATAGATGAGTCGTTTCTTGTTTTCTCCCGGTGGTACGTACCCCGTCACTATGAAGTTCACAATGTCGGCGTACCACGGATGTGAGTCCTTGACGTGGAGTAGCATGTCGTCGCGCAAGAAGTCATTGATGGGTAATTCCTGCGGGTTAGTGAATTGCATGCGCGACAAATGATCCGCTACAGAATTTTCTACTCCTTTCTTATCACGAATTTCTAAATCAAACTCTTGGAGCAGAAGAATCCATCTTATCAAACGGGGTTTAGCATCTTTCTTAGAGAGCAAAAATTTCAAAGCAGCATGATCGGTGTAAACGATAACTTTTGCTCCAGCTAAGTAAGATCTAAACTTATCAAAAGCAAAAACAACAGCAAGGAGCTCTTTTTCAGTGGTAGTATAATTCAACTGAGCTCCAGACAGAGTTTTGCTAGCATAAGAAATTGCATGATGCTTCTTATCTCTAGTTTGACCAAGAACAGCCCCCACAGCAAAGTCGCTAGCATCACACATAATTTCAAACGGAAGCGTCCAATCAGGGGGTTGGATGATTGGAGCGGAGATGAGTGCATTTTTGAGAGTATTGAAAGCATTCATGCATTCATCAGTGAAATTAAAGGGTGCATCTTTTGCAAGCAAATTTGTAAGGGGTCTAGCAATTTGAGAGAAATCTTTGATAAAACGGCGATAGAACCCCGCATGTCCAAGAAAACTGCGAACACCCTTAATATTAACGGGAGGTGGAAGCTTTTCTATAACTTCTAATTTCGCCTTGTCCACCTCTATCCCTCTTTCAGAAATCAAGTGCCCAAGGACTATGCCTTCTCTAACCATAAAGTGGCATTTCTCCCAATTGAGCACTAAGTCCTTTTCTTGACAACGTTGCAAGACTTTGTCTAAATTTTCTAAACAATGATCGAAGGTTTTCCCATAGACAGAGAAATCATCCATAAAAACCTCCATAATCTCTTCGATCATGTCAGAAAAGATAGACATCATGCATCGTTGAAAAGAAGCAGGCGCATTACATAGCCCAAAAGACATTCGACGATAAGCATAAGTTCCGTAAGGGCATGTGAAAGTCGTCTTACTCTGATCATCGGGATGGATGGGAATTTGATGATATCCCGAATACCCATCAAGGAAACAAAAGAAAGAATGATTTGCCAGCCGTTCCAACATCTCATCGATGAAGGGCAGTGGAAAATGATCTTTCTTTGTAGCCTTGTTAAGTTTTCGGTAATCGATGCACATTCTCCACCCCGTGACGGTTCGTTGAGGGATCAATTCGTCCTTGTCGTTATGAACGACCGTCATTCCTCCCTTCTTGGGCACAACCTGCACTGGGCTCACCCACTCGCTGTGTGGAACAGGATAGATAATACCAGCATGCAAAAGTTTCAAGACCTCTTTCTTAACGACTTCCCTCATTGCATTGTTCAACCTCCGTTGAGGTTCCCTAGAAGGTGTGCTATCGGGATCTATGGGAATGCGATGGGTGCAAAGAGCAGGGCTGATTCCCTTGAGGTCTCCTAGCGAGTAGCCAAGAACGGAGCGACGTTTCTCTAACACGGCTAAGAGTTTAGCGGTTTCTTCCTCCGAAAGCTTGTCACTTATGATGACAGGCGTTTCGGGGTTTCCGTGAAGAAAAGCGTAGCGTAAGCCCGGTGGGAGTGCTTTGAGCTCTATGGGCGGTGGCGGCGAGGCTAAGGTTTCGGGCAGCTCAAAGGTTTCTTCCGAACCGTCTTCTTCTAAAACAAAATTGAGAGCATCTTCTTCCAAGGACGATTCGGGGGTTTCATGAAGAAAAACTGCCATAACTTCCTCTATGCAATCGTCTACTTCGGGGGACTCCTCGGCAAAAGTATTTAGCGTATGAACGATAGGGATAGAAAAAGGTTCCTTGCCGAGGGTGAAGTCAAGGGTTCCAGAAGGCGATATTTTTAAGAAAAGCTTTTCTATGGGATGGCCTACAAGAACATCAAAATCCAAAACCCCGAAGACGTGAAAATCCAGCGATACTTCGGCATCATCGTGCTTAATGCAGACGTCTCTAACGATCCCCAAACCCTCAAAGAAGTGCCCCGGAGAGGTTCTAAGGAGTTTGCTAGTGGGCGCCCAAACTTCGTTCCCAAACATGGTTAAAGCAAAAGATTCGGACATGATGTTGGCACCCACTAAAGGATTATAGAGAACATCTACCTTTGATCCCCGAATTGAGCTTTGAATGGTTGAGGTGGGATGTTCAAAACGAATAGTATCGGAAGAAAGCTCATTTTCTCTCAACCATTCATCGCTTATGATCGATGTCAACTCCCGAATGGTTTTCAAAAGAAAATCTTTTTCTAAAGGTTCGGGGGTTGGTGCAGGGAGTTTTGGCCTCTTTTGACAAGAGTAGTTCGAGGAGTCTCCAAAATTTTCAAAAATTTCTTCCTCGAACTCAAACGGGAACTCAAGAGGTTCATCATCCTCTATCATTGTTTTTGTGTTAGATGGGGACTCGATTGTTGGGTCTACCATTGTAGGCACCAATTGTTGTGTTTCTTGCACAACGAGTTCCTCATCTTTTGACTCCGGCTCAACTAGTAAATCAGCGGAAAAAGGAGTGTTTTCCACAATGCGATCCAAAAGTTCGTGTGCTTCCGCTATGGTCTTATGAGTAAAAGATCCACCAGCGGCCGTGTCAAGATAAAGTGCGGTATCGCTGCTCAATCCCGAATAAAAATGTTGTAATAAAACGGGTTCGGGGAGCAACAATTCAGGTCCGGAGTCTGTTAATGAACAGAACCGAATCCATGATGCACTCAAGGTTTCCTCTTTTTCTTGCCGAAAGTTAATTATTTCCGCTCGTAGAGAAGTGATACGGGATACGGGGAAGAACGCTAGACAAAATTTGTCTCGCAATTCTTTCCAATCACCGTTCACTCTCTTAGCGGTGTAAGTGTACCATTGCTTCGCCCTCTCATTGAGAGAGAAGGGAAACAATTTCCACTTCAACGTTTCTTGTGTCATGCCATGGATCGATCGGCATGAACACAAATGCTCAAACTCTCGCAAGTGTTCATAAGGATTTTCATGTTTAAAACCCGAAAAGGATAAACCTCTTATCATCGAAATGTAATCGGGGGAAAACTCATAGCCAGATGAAGAAATGGGTTGTGATGATGATGGTGGCTCTAAGAGCTCGCCCCGTGGAGTAGAGAATGATTGGATGGTGGGTTGTGACTCCATGAAATGTTTTTGTGAGTTTTTGAAATTAAGGGAAATAAAAACAGAACGGTAAGTAAGATAGATTACGAGGGCAAACTTAATTTGCAATAGAGATATCAACCGTTCCCCGGCAACGGCGCCAGAAATGCTTGTTGGTATTTCTTACGTCACAGATAAATCCGCAAGCGCACGGAATACCGTTGTAGCACTTCACCCGGGAGTATTCCAAGGTATCGTATTTGTTTTCCCCAAGGAACGGAGTTATTCTACCGCAGGGCAAGTTTTACCCAAGGACAACCAAGACAACTAGCAAATTAGGATCGAGAGGGTGATTATATCTAGTTATCCTAGAGGATAGACGAACTCAAGCTCTACTTGTCTACTTCGGCGCCGGCTTAGGCCTGGTCTGCCAAGCCACTCCGACCTGTAGCTCTACTATGTACCCGAACGTGGAGGGTTCCTTGGACGGACAGGGCTGTCACTTCCTGCCGCCTACCTCTACAAACCGTGGAGCACACAGCAAACAAAGGTAACCTCTAGCCTAGACACCACGTCTATGCCGTTGATTACTACTCTAACCTCGGCCCAAAGCTGAATTTAGAAGGCTAGAGCACCCCTTGCGGAGCGATGATCCCGTAAACAAGTATAACAGATTACGCCTAGAAAGTAATATTGCTCGCTAGATAAATAATCACTCACGGTATAAATCACAAAGAGTGTTTACACGCCAAGGTAAAGAAATAGAACTAAATCCTCACCAAAATGGAAGGAGTATTCCTTTCTCTCCCTTGCCCTCTCTCCTATTCTACTAGTGTACAAAAGGCTCTC